>SNQJ01S0013107.1:123543-141908 GCA_010110895.2 Picea sitchensis
ACCATTCATGTAGCTTGCATAGTTATTCCTTTCATTGATTCTACAATTGATTGCCTTGTGTCCAAAATTTCCACAAGTATAACAATGTCCAAGAAATAAATTTTGATACCTACGGGTAAGTGATTTTCTTTGTGGTGTGGTCCATCTGGGTTCATAATCTATTCTTCTGTATTTTCCTTCATAATGATTTCTTTCATACCTAATGGGAGAGGATCTTCTTGATGTCTCATTCCTTCTGAATTCTAGTCTTCTATCTTGTTGTTCAATTTGTTCTGGAATGTTGGTTTCATCATTTTCATCTTCCTTTTCTTGTTTTGTTGTCTTCAAACTCTCATTGTATCCTAGTCCCATCTTGTCGTTTGGAGATCTTTGACTGCTAAGGATCTCATCTAATTTTTCACTGCTTTTTTCAAACTTCAACTTTTTTGTTGTCAATAGGAGCTCCCCTTTTGTGTGATCCAATTATGCTTTAAGTTTCTCATAATATTCTAATTGTTTCTTCAAGATATTAATGGTATTTTCAAGCTTGTAATTCTCTTCTTCACAACTACTCAATTCACCTTTTAGTACTATGTTTGTGTTTCTAAGGTTTCTATTTTCAGTTTCAACATACTTCAACTTTTCAAGATTCTCATCTTCCTGTTCACTCTTTGCATTGTCTTTGTATCCCCAAAAGGAATCAAGGTTGGTTTCTTCATCTGAATCTTCTTCACAAATGATTTCTTCTTCTTTATAATTCTTGTGATCATCATCCTATGTTTCTTGGGCTATGAAGAGGACTTCTCCTCCATCATTATCTTCTTCATCACTCTCATCTGAGGAGATTTCATCATCCTTCGAGTAGAAGCTCTTTTTATTGTTGAGACTTCTCTTTTTATAGTAGCAATTTTCAACAATATGTCTTATTCTACCACAGTTAAAGAATTTTAGAGGAGACTCACCTTTGTATCTTCCACTTCCCTTCTGGAACCTTCTTACGAAATTAGCTATTTCTTCATCAAGGTCATTATGCTTGTCTTTTGTTTTCTTTATGGATTTAGAGGTTGCTTCATTGTTTGGCTAGTCACTTTCTGTACCTGTTCTCATTTCATATGCTATAAGAGACCCATGTAATTCATCCATTGTCATTTTGGTCAAGTCCCTAGTTTCTTCAATGGAGGAGACCTTAGCATCATACTTCAAGAGAAGTGATCTCAACACTTTTTGTACAACCAAGAATTCATAGATATCTTCACCTAATCCTCTGATAGCATTAACAACTTCATCAACTCTAAGAAAATAGGTTGCAATGTCTTCCTTTTCATTCATCCTCAAATTTTCAAATTCTGCTCTATGTCGTTGAAGTTTGACCTACTTAACTTTTGGATCACCTTCGTCGATACTCTTGAAATTGTCCCATACATCCTTAGCAGTGCTACAACCCATCACTTTGCTAGCAATGGTTGGTGCCAATGCTGCTAGAATAACATGTCTGGCTTTTGAATTACAACTCATAAGCTTCTTCTCATTTGGATCGATTGAAGCATTATTTGGGATTACATAGCCATTTACAACTGAGAACCAAATGTCTACTCCCAAAGACGTTAGGTATGTTTTCACTCTATCATTCCAGTATTCATAATTTCTTCCATAAAATTTTTGAATCCCATTTGAAATGTGCTCATGGTCATCCATCTCTGCTCAGGATTTTCCTTCCAGTGGTTAAATTTTTCTGAAGGAAACCTGCTCTGATACCAATTGTTGATACTGAGAGGGGGTTGAATTAGTATCAAGTGCAATTTAAAACCTTTTTCAACTTATACTTAAACGATTTAATTATATCCAATGAGAAATGAACAATAGTATAAGAGTTACACCAATACACCACAATACACCATGCACAATATATAAGAAATAATGAATAGTTATTGTTCAAGGGAAGTAATGACTTCCAAAGGTAGATACAACTTCCAAGTGTAAAGAGAGGGATAAAACTCCAAGAGGAAGATACAATTATCCAATATCAAGAGAGAGTTGAAATCTCCATCCTCTCCCCTTCATTTCGCCCAAGAATATACGAGAGATAATAAAACTTCACATTAAATCATCACCATCAACCAAACATCACATAGAACTTGATAATGCTTCCTGAGACTTCTTCAATTTCTACAATTATTTAATTCTTAGAATACTCTGATCCTGTTTAGTATTAATAATATTATTCAGTTTACTCTCTGAAACTTCTCCAAGTTTCACTCCTTGAATCCTCCCCAAAAAGAAGTTATAGAGAGAATGGTAGACCTTGTTCAATTCTGGTTTATTCAGGAGACCGAACTTGTAAAGAATTCCCCGTGCTCAATATTTAACATCAGATTTTGAAACTTGCACAAAAGAAACTACAGTCCATACGCTTTCCAATGCAATTTTTTCCACATTATTTGGATTCTTGATGAAGAAGTTATGCTTTTTTTACTCGGAACACTTGTTTATTGACTAGCTTCAGGACTGGTAAAAAACTCTATCTTCCACAAAGTGTATCTCCATAATTGTAGTGAATAAAGAGCTGAAAATTTTACCACAGGTACCTCGATATGTCTTCTCAATACCATAGAAATTTCACCATCTGAATCATTATAGAAACAAATTTATAGAAAAAATGGTAAGATGACCTGAAAATAACATACCTTAGAACACATCACCAAAAGACTTCATCCTCCCTTGAAATCCGGCCTTATTTACTTATGATTTCCTCTGAAATTTGACTTGTGTATCAAATGAATGTATAATGATATTTATTTATATGATTCATGTCACTTCCTTTTAACATTAGGGTCGACCTGACACTTTCTTATTTTGTAATCCATTTCTTTAATTATCTTCAGGGCCTACATGTGCTTCCTTCTTCAATTCACTTTGTCATATTCAAAAATTCATTTCTCCTCAACCATGAGGATCCACGTGACATGCCACATACCACCAAAAACAACATGATGTATACTATCCATACATAGGTGTTGTATATGCATATGCATTGTCCTTCATGTCCAAATACCTTCATCAATATTGC
Organism: Picea sitchensis; assembly: GCA_010110895.2. NCBI lineage: Eukaryota > Viridiplantae > Streptophyta > Pinopsida > Pinales > Pinaceae > Picea > Picea sitchensis. The sequence goes on from SNQJ01S0013107.1 coordinate 126,590, forward strand.
GGTCCAAAACCCATGACTAGGGTTGACATCAATGACAACAACCAATATTCCAACAGATCTTTCAGTGATAGCTTGGAAAAAATGGAAAGTAAGATGGCCTGATGCCAGGTATGCATGTATGGTGCAATTTAGGGTTATAATATATGCCCCCTAATGTGTGAGGTCAAAATATCATCCGATGGCCAAAATAGATTACAAATCTTTACCAATATACGAAGCAAGTGAGCCTAGGACCAGAGTTCGGGAGGTGCCATCTATAAAATAACAATCGTCACGCCGAGGCAGGCATACCCATGCTAGGGATGAAATAAATCATGGCTTCCAATAAAATACACTATATGATATCCATGTCATATAACTATATAAAGTGTAGTCGTGAGCAGTACACAACGGATCTACATCTCAAAATCAAAATATATACATGAATAGTATCCATATTCAAGAAGCTAATGATGTCTGATGGCTGGAGATGAGGCCTTCAGAGCTCGAGAAACAACTTCAAGATCTTCAAAACTTGGGCAGGAGTGTAATGTGAGTGTACGACTTGATCCAGATTATTTTCGGCACTAAATGAGAGCGGATATATAACAAACAAATGCATAGAGATATCACAGATATTCAATAATATAACATAAATTTATCAGAGATGAAACCATAAACACAGATATACAGTAATACACGATTTCTATTAATGAAAGAAATGTACAGAGACTGTAAAAGTACAGAGTGAAAGACTCGCTAGAATGGTGGCATCTTATCTCTGAGAAGAGATGTGACGGGTACTTGCATTCGAAAGAACATGATTACAATGAGGCTCTAAAGGCCTTTTTACAAGAAATAGGAATGTCAAAATTCCTAGACATCCAAAAACCTAACCCTAGGAGATGAAGCGACAAAAGTCGTGTGGGCCCCGTTTGGGTAAGTTAGTATATTAACTTCCCCGGGTCGTAACTTTTGCATACGATCTTTATTTTAGGTGTATGATAGCTTATTGGAAAGGTATCATCAAGGAGATTCATTTTGGGGGCTCAATCATTCCTTCGACTATCATTTAGAACCTCGATCTTGAAAAACCTTCATTTGGGCCCTCAAAATGGCCTCGGAAGTTAAAAACTACTAAAATAGTAAATTGCCAAATTTGCAAGAAAATTGTTTTGAGCCAGTCAGAAAAGGTGTGTGGCAACCAATATCCACCTGGATCAATCCTCCCTCTTTAGGAAGCAATGGTATCCATTGCGTTGAGTTCCCAGGGGAGAGGGAATAACGTTTGTTGAATCTGCATCTTGGTGAGTTGCTTTCCTTGCTGGAGATGTCGCACTGCTCAGTTTGTGGAAGTCTATCATGAACCTGTTGAGGTTGAGGTTGTTCAAAAAGTCAGGCTACATGAGAGGACAGTGTGAAGAAGGAATATTTTCACTTTGCTGCAACCTTGTCCACCTACTTCTATTGGATAGAAGGTGCTTGGGGTGAAGCTATAGTGGTTGTAGTGTCGTCTTGTTCCCCTTTTGAATAGATTGTGAAGAAGTTGAATTTTGCAGTATGAGATACTACCTTGCTACACTTTTTAGGTGGAACAATAGTCAGAACTACCTCTGGTATTATGTAGAGATGACCCCCCAGAGAAACAATGACACTGCAGGGTCGAGACTAATAAACAACGTGGTGCTTCCACATATATGGTTGGCCCAAGAGAACATCACAGACATCTAGTGGGGCAACATCACATAATACCTCATCCTTGAAGGGTTGGATGCCATATGAAAATCGACATTGATGGCTGACACGAATATCTCGTCCTTGGTGAAGCTACCCGATGTTGTATGGTTGCGGGTGTAGTGTTGCCGACAATCCAAACTGTTTGACTACCTCTACTAAGATGAGGTTCTTCTGGCTTCCACTATCAACAATAAAATGCAGCAGGGTCCCCTTCACCCACAACTGTGAATGAAAAGGGAACTCCCCCTCTTTAGGATCTGTTGATTCTTCTAGTTGAATTGTTGCAGTCGCAACAATAGCAATGGGGTTTGCATCAATGATCTGTCCTTTACCATTATTTTCATAATCAGATTCTGAATCTGGGTTCAACTCTTTGTCTTTGATCTCAGCCACCAATGACTATTTTGAGTGACATTCATCGGTGTTGTTCCAGGGGAATTTGTGGAACTCGCACCATTTTTCGGTGTCCGTCTTTGTCTTCCCATGACCCTTCTTTTCCTATGTCTTGGACTAGTTTTTGGGAGACTATTTGTTAGGGACATCTTTGTCATAATTTGGTTGTTTTGGATTTGTATACCTGAATTCCCATTTGTTTTGGTGCTTAAAATTGTGCTCAATTTTAACAACATATCGATAAGCAGCACCGAGTGATGAGATGTTCAGAAAATCCATTTCAGTCTGGATGTATCTGTGTATATCCCCACGGTATTTCAGAACCAAATGTCGCTCGGAGTCTTTGATACCCAACTTGGTGCACAAGGTATGGAAGGTATTGTTGAACTCCAGAACTGCTTGGTCCATCTCATGTAGTGGTCCTCATAGTTGCCAACAATGTAATACTATTCCCTTACTGCATCCACAAAAATATCCCAAGTGGGATCGACCCCATATATTCCAGAATCCTCTGTGGAACTTTTCTCCCAGTAAGTTTTTCACCAATGTTTGACATGAGGGAGAGCTTTAAGGAGTGCGAAGGTGATCTTTTCTTTGTCAAAAAAATTGTGAACAGAGAAATAACCTTCTAGCAAAGTTAACCATTTTTCTAGGGCTTCTACATCTATATGTCCTTCAAATATAGGAATATCAAAATTAACCTGTACCTTGAAAGGCAAGGTGCCTCCAAAGTGGTCGCTTGATGAATATGCGTCTGATGCTATGGGCAAAATTATCCATCATTTTGTCCCTTTGTCGCGTGAGAGCTTGCTCAAGCAACAGATTTATAGGATCGTCTGTTCCATCATTTTTCTTTTCTTCCACCATTGAGGGTTTCTTGGCTATGCGAGAGTGATTGTATTCAATAGATACAAGCTCGAGACCCAACTTACTATGCTCATACCTCATCGGGGACATGCACTGAAAAAATAATCAAGAGCAGTCTGCTTTGATACCACCGATCCGGATTATTTTCGGCACGAAATGAGAGCGGAGATATAACAAATAAATAGGAATGTTGTTTTACAATAAATAGGAATTCCAAAATTCCTAGACATCCAAAAACCTAACCCTAGGAGATGAAGCATCAAAATTCATGTGGGCCCCGTTTGGGTAAGTTAGTACATCAACTTCCCAGGGTCGTAACTTTTGCATACGATCTCCATTTTAGGCGTATGATAGCTCGTTGGAAAGGTGTCATTGAGGAGATTCATTTTGGGGGCTTAGTTATGAATTTGTCTATCATTGAGAACCTTGATATCAAAAAACCTTCATTTGGGCCCTCAAAATGGCCCCAAAAGTTAAAAACTGCTAAAAATAGTAAATTGCCAAATTTGCCAAAAAACTGTTTTGAGCCAGTCGAAAAAGGTGGGTGGCCACCGATATCCACCTGGATTACGAATTAACAACCCAGAGGTCTTCGATGTCTTGTCGGGGAACAAACAAGAGGGTCTCCATGATCAGGAAGATAACTTCATTGATTTCAAACAAAGACTTTTATTGGACTTTGGGGATGGCCAGGCATGAGGACAAGAGACAAACTGTATAAGGGTCGACTCAGGTTGGGTAAAAATTCCCTTGGAAAATAGCACGATGAATGATGAGACTTAGGCAGCATGGTACCGACATAAGTTCACGATGATGGAGGCAAGGAAAACTCTCCATATGTTTGGAAGAATGACCAAACGAAGTGACGTAGATGCCACCTCTACCTCGATAGAGTTGTTGCACGACCTCTCGGTCTTAAGGATTGTTCAATCACTTCATGAGATGAAGCGGCTCTTTCGATTCCTTGCTGGAATCTCCTTCCAATCCATCAACAGGTCCTTCGGGAAGCTCCCCTGTGTGAACAACACTAGGTGTGAGCTCCACCTTCTCCGAGCAACCACAACGCTATGACCAAGGCCTATGCCAAAGTCCTTTGTCACAACTTGCGATCTCGCGAGTTCGTGAGTCGAAACTCCAAACTCTTCCTTTTCAATCTTGCGATACCCAAAATTATGATATGGGTATGGCTCCCTCCCTTGTCAGCGCCCTCCCCACATGTAACCATAGGCTAGGGATTAAATATTAGTGCCTCTCGCAACTTGCACCTTTGTGAGTTCATGGGTTGAACTCTCGTGCCCTCGTGTTGTGATCTCCTGAGACGCGATAATTCAATGTCGGGTTGAATCCTCCCTTGACGCTTTTCTCTATTCGCAACCTCACAGGTTGAAGCGTCGAGCCTTCACGCTCTTATCCCGTGAATCTCTGAGACACAAGAAGTCAACGGAGTGTTGACTCCTTTCTCTAGATGACGCGTATCCACCTGTCAACCATGCGGGCCCCACCTTGTGGTTCTGCCACGTGTTCACACTCGTGCCTCGGCTCTCACCACTTCTTGAATTATGCAGTCGAAACGAGGTCCTCTCAACCTCTGAACCTCCTAATGCATGATACGTGCGATGAGGCTCTGATCCAACGGTCCTCCTGTGACCTGGATCTAATGGTTGTCCTTACTCCTCGCGATTTCGCAACTTTGTGACTTGGAGCACCCACTCTTTGGGCTCTCACCTTACGAACCTATGAGTTCATGAGATACCTTGATCTCTGCCACCTATCTTGCTCAGATGTACGGTCATGATATTCTCGCGACTTCGCCACCCGCAAAGTCTAGGTGCTCACCTCTGTGAGTCCAGGTGCCCGAATATCCAAAATGGATGATTCCATGACACGCGTCCTCCCGCATATGGATGGCTGAGATCTAATTCACCCTTTCACAATTTTTGATGTTGAGGGCCTGGACTCTTGTCCTCCGGACTCCCGAACTCTCGAATGTTGAAATCCCGATATCCACCCCTTCGGGACTTTCACTTCTACTGCTCTATGCGTGAGGGTTTTAAACCTCATGCACCTCTTGACAGATCCAACAGATGTCGGGTTCTTCGCTCAAGATCTGATGGTTCAGATCATCTCCCCTGTGCGCTTCTCCTACACTACCTCCTGGACATGGAAACCTTCAATGGTCCAGTTCTCTTCGGCTAAATCCGACGGTAGTTATTTCTCCTCCTGAGATTTTGTGCTTTTCTTCTCGAACTTGGAAGAGTTTTCAAAGGTTCAAAGGCTTCGACCTTTGTCCTCTTTCCCTGTGAGCTCTTCGACTTGAGTCCTCGCCTGCGTGTATAAAAATGTTATCCCTCCAGGGCTTTGCTCTCGAATCCTTGAAGGATTTTGTGACTTCTGCACTCCTGCAAAGTCTTTGCACCCAAAGTGTTGTCTCTTCTGAGCATTCCTATTACTCAAATTTCTAAGGAAATAAATCCTTCTTCCTTTTTCCTACAGATGTAGAATCTGATGCCCTCCTGGCACCCTGTATACTCAAGAAACCTATTGTTGATTCCTTCAGGGTGTCCAGCAACCCTGCGAAGATCCTTCAGTGGATTCTTGTTCAATCTCTGAACTCAAAAAATTCTCTCCCTGTGCCTATATGCACACTGAATCAATGCCCTTCTGTAGAGTTTTACAGAACTCCTCAGAGCTTCTATCTTCTCCTGAACTCACAGCAGAGTTCTTCCCCTGTGCACTCCTTGCACCTACTCAATGCCCACCTAGTAGAGCTTTACAGAACTCAACAGAGATTATGTCTGCAACTGTGTCTCGCCTACACAGCCTTTCCTTCTGAGGTATTCAACAACCTCACAGGCCTTCCCTCCATCGATGATTTCAGCTTCTGTGCCTTCCTGGCACGTCTTTGTCTGAATCCGCAGAGTCCAGAAGTGCATCTATGCACTGGTATTTAGAGACCGCAGTACTCTGTCATGCCCTCCTGGCATGAAACCACAAAGAATATATCAAGCCTGAAAATCAAACAACTCCTTGCAAATGCAAACCTATAGCATACATTCACAGCATAAATAGAACACACAAAAACATTCACACAACACAGGAAATATGCAGGAAAAACTGTTGTTTGTATTAAATGGAAAATGCCTATTTTTACAAGGTGTTCCTGAGCACGGCCTATAACAAGGTCTCGAATCCTTCTCTTGCACACTCACTCTCTCTTGTGCATCCTCCCAATATTCCCGAAAATGAGATCCAAATTGATATTTTACATGAGGGGGCTCTTCGAGATCTTCCCTCCAATCTCACCTACCCTATTCAATTACATTGAGTGGGTTGTCTAGTCCACCATCTAGATCTAGATCTCAGTCTTCAAAGAATTAAAGGCATACCTAATTCTACACTTGTGCAAAGCACAACCTCATGGCTCAACAACCTAAAACATTTAATTACATTCAATTTCAAAATTGAAAATGAGGGTTGCGCCTCTCTTCATCCTTGAATGCACATGCTCATGTGGTTGGATGGCTAGCTGGATGACGTGGAGAGATGCTCCTGCATCACATTCCTCAGCTAAAAAATTCATGAGCTCCTTCTCATGAGCTTCCACTCTCAGCTGTGGAAATCCTCCTGGATTCCAAGCAAATTTATGGAGTTGTTCATCTGCTCCATCTCCCTGTTGTTGTTGCTTTTGTTGCGCTGCTACTTTTCTGCCCAGCTTCTCTTTGCTGGAAGTCTCTGCTGAACTAATCATCAGCTCCCTGATCATCTCGATCACTTCATCTAGTAGCTCCAGTGGCTGGCTCTTCTCATGCAGTCTCCTCGGCTGCAAATTTTTTTGTAGTCTGGAAGATCGCAATGATCTCCCATTCCTGCTTCATTAGTTGTTTCCAACTTTTCCTATTGGATGTGTACACTCTGTAATTTCAACCTCTCTTCTAGGGCTTCAATTTGCTCATACAGATCAACCAAACTAATGTTGTCTACTTCTTCTTCTTCTTCTTCCACAAACTCCCTTGTTGCAGTCCTTTTAGCCACCTGGCGAAAGTATTGAGCCACTCCTCAAAATGCTTATCTTCTTCTTTTTCTTCTTGTGTAGTCTCAAATACTTGCTCCAATTCTTATTTGACAGTCTCAACTGGTTGTCTTTCTCTTGTTGTTGTTGCTTCATCTGTAACGCACATTTATGCCTCCTTTTAGGCAAATGGTAGGAATATCTGAATTCCCCCAATCATCAGAAGATTCCTCAGATATTCCTCTTTCGTCAGCTGCATCTACTGATCCAAATATAACTCTGAGCTCACCTGCTCTGTCAGCTCCTTCGGTTGATTCAAAATCACTTCCAATTTTATGAGACCCCCAGATAGTCTCATCTGCTCATCCCTGCCCACCTAGAAAATTGGAATTTTCCTGTTGCCCTCCTGGCAGTTTATGGAATCAACTGATCCCATATTTTTTCCCTTTCCCACCTGGCAAATTGGAAACTCTCGGCTGCCCTCCTGGTAGTCTATGATATCCCACAATGATCTCGATCCATTACCCACCTGACAATGTGAAATTCCTTGGCTGTCCTCATGACAGTCTATGAGATCCCGTAGCGATCTCAACCCTTTGCTCACTTGGAAATTGGGAATTGTTTCTCTACCCTCCTGGCAGTGATTGATTTCTTCAGTTGACCCCAATTCATCCTCACTATTGAGGCTTCTCCCAATCTCTGGTTCACATATCTAAACCCTCTCTTCTTCTAGTTTTTTGAGGTTTTTAGCATGCCTAAACCACCTTCTTAACAGCCTATGTTGTCTTCTAGCCATCAACTCCTTGACTGGCCATTTTGTTTTTGTCTTCATGGACCATTCATATACCCATCCCAAATTTTAATTATGTTGTATCTGTAATGCAAGTTCATCCATCCTTGCATTCATCTTAGCAAGTTCTTCATCCCATTCAGCTTCGTTCATCAGCTCTGGGTCTTTCCTTCCAACACTCGTATAGCGTTTAGTAGCCATCTTGTTGTTCCAGTCTGCCCTGCTGGAAAATCCGTTATTGTCACTCTGCACCCTCAAGTGTTTCATCTTCTCCTCACTTTACCTGAGATATACAAATGAAATCCTTCTCCGATACCACACTTAACACAAACGCCACCTCTGCCTCGATAGAGTCACTGTGCGACCTCCCAGTCTTAGGGATCATTCAATCACTTCATGAGCTGAAGCAGCTCTTTCGATTCCTTGCTGGAATCTCCTTCCAATCTATCCACAGGTCCTTTAGGAATCTCTCCTGTGAGAACAGAACTAGGTGCAAGCTCCACCTTCTCCAAGTGACCACAATGCTATGACCAAGGCCTATCCCAAAGTCCTTTGTCACAACTCGCGATCTCGTGAGTTCGTGAGTCGAAACTCCCAATTCTTCCTTTTCAATCTTGCGATACTCAAAATGCCGATATGGGTATGGCTCCTTCCCTTGTCAGTGCCCTCCCCACATGTAACCATAGGCTAGGACTTAAATATCAGTGCCTCTCACAACTTGCACCTTCATGAGTTCATGGGTTGAACTCTCATGCCCTCCTGTTGTGATCTCCCGAGATGCGATAAGTCAACGTCGGGTTGACTCCGCCCTTGACGCTTTTCTCTATTCGCAACCTTGCAGGTTGAAGTGTTGAGCCTTCACGCTCTTATCCCATGAATCTATGAGATGCAAGAAGTCAATGGAGTGTTGACTCCTTTCTCCAGGTGACGCGTATCCACCTGTCAACCACGTGGGCCCCACCTTGTTGTTCTACCACGTGTTCACACTCATGCCTCGGCTCTCGCCACTTCACAACTTCTGTAGTCGAGATGAGGTCCTCTCAATCCCTAAACCTTTGAATGTGTGATACGTGCGATGAGGCTCTGACCCAACGGTCCTCCCATGACCTGGATCCAACGGCTTTCCTTACTCCTCGCGATTTCGCAACTTCATGACATGGAGCACCTAACCTTTGGGCTCTCACCTTGTGAACCTCTAAGTTTGCGAGATCCCTTGACCTCTGCCACCTGTCCTCCTCAGATGGATGGTTCTGATCTTCTCATGACTTCGCCACCCGCAAAGTCTAGGTGCTCACCTCTGTGTGTCTTGGTGCCTGAATCTTCGAAATGGATGATTCCACGACATGCGTAATCCCGCAGACGGATGGCTCAAATCTAATTTTCCCTTTCACGATTTCTAATGTCGAGGGCCTGGACTCTCATCCTCCGGACTCTCAAATGTCGAAATCTCGATATCCACCCCTTCGGGAATTTTTCTTTTGCTACTCTATGCATGAGGGTTTTAAACCTCATGCAACTCTTGACAGATCCAACGGCTGTCGAGTTCTTCACTCAATATCTGACGGTTCAGATCATCTCCCCTATGCGCTTCTCCTACACTGCCTCCTGGATGTGGAAACCTTCAATGGTCCAGATCTCTTCGGCTAAATCCGACGACAATTATTGCTCCTCCTAAGCTTTTCCTCTTTTCGTCCCGGACATGGAAGATTTTTCAAAGGTTCAAAGGCTTCGACCTTTATCTTCTTTCCCCGCGAGCTCTTCGACTTGAGTCCTCGCCTGTACGTATAAAAACGATATCCCTCTAGGGCTTTTCTCCTGAATCCTTGAAGGATTCTGCAACTTTTGCACTCCTACAAAGTCTTTGCACCCAAAGTGTTGTCTCTTCTGAGCGTTCCTATTACTCAAATTTCTAAGGAAATAAATCCTTCTTCCTTTTTCCTACAGATGGAGAATCTGATGCCCTCCTAGCACCCTGTTTTCTCAAGCAACCTATTGTTGAGTCCTTCAAGGTGTTCAGCAACCCTTCGATGATCCTTCAGTGGATTCTTCTTAAATCTCTGAACTCAAAGAGTTCTCTCCCTGTGCCTATCTGCACACTGACTCAATGCCCTCCTGCAGAGTTTTACAGAACTCCTTAGAGCTTCTGTCTTCTTCTGAACTCATAGTAGAGTTCTTCCCCTGTGCACTCCTTGCACCTACTCAATGCCCACCTGGCAGAGATTTACAGAACTCGACAGAGATTCTGTCTGCAACTATGTCTCGCCTACACAGCCTTTCCTTCTGAGGTATTAAACAACCTCATAGGCCTTCCCTGGATCGATGATTTCATCTTCTGTGCCCGCTTGGCACATCTTTGTCTGAATCCGTAGAGTCTAGAAGTGCATCTATGCACTGGTATTCAGAGACCACAGTACTCTTCCATGCCCTCCTGGAATGAAACCACAAAGAACCTCTCAAGACTTAAAATCAAACAACTCCATGCAAATGCAAACCTACAGTATACATTCATAGCATAAATAGAACACACACACACTTTCACACAACACAGGAAATATGCAGGAAAAACTATTGTTTGTATTAAATGGCAAATGCCTATTTTTACAAGGCGTTTATGATCATGGCATGTAACAAGGTCTTGGCTCCTTCTCTTGCACACTCATTATCTCTTGTGCATCCTCCCAATATTCCCCAAAATGAGATCCAAATTGATCTTTTACATGAGGGGGCTCTTCGAGCTCTTCCCTCCAATATCACCTACCCTATTCAATTACATTGAGTGGGATGTCTACTCCACCATTTGGATCTAGATCTCATCCTTCAAAGCATTAAAGGCCTACCTACTTCTACACCTATGCAAAGCATGGCCTCATGGCTCAACAACCTAAAACATTTAATTACATTCAATTTCAAAATTGAAAGTGAGGGTTGCGCCTCTCTTCAGCCTTGAATGCACGCTATGACGTGGCTAGCTATCTAGCTGGCTGACGTGGAGAGATGCTCTTGCATCACGAAGGAGGACACAACTGATGCAGGAACCCTATCCCTCCTCAGGGCTACATGACCTCCCAGTCAGGATCTTCCAGTTCGGGAGCCGAAACGACTCTTCTGGTTCCAAACTGGAACCCTTCGAATGAACACACAGGTCAATCACCAATGCTCGATTGGAATTTCCAAGTGCCAAGCGTGAGCTCCCATGGCACAATACCAAGAGTCGTGGCGTTCTGCTAAGCCAAAAAGGGCGCTTATTGGGGACTAGAACTTCACAAATCAAGCGTCCCGTCCCTTCGTTCTTCGAACCCTCGATGGCCGAAATGTCGAAATGTACCAGCACCGGTTCCTTCAGGTTTTCATGTTTCACAAAATCAGAATGCAAGGGATATCTCTACTCTTTGGGATCCCTATTTGCCAAAATGCCGAAAATGTCTCGGTGCCTATTCTTTCGAGTTTTTGCATTTTGCGAAACCTGGGTGCAAGGGATATCTCTGCTCCTTGGAAATCTCGGTTGCCGAAGTACCGAAATGTATTGGCATTTGTTCTTTTGAGGTTTCAAGATTCGTGGAATCACGATGCAAGGGTCCCTCTCCCCTGTCTTTCGAATTCCCAATTACCAAAATACCGAAATGCCTTGGCGCTCGTTCTTTCAGGATTTCGTGATTCGAGGAATCACGATGCAAGGATCCCGCTCCTTTGACTTTCGGGTTCCCGGTTGCTAAAGTACCGAAATTCCAAAACGTCGCAAACTTGAGGCACTTGACCAATGGCTCAAAAGTCCCTCTAGCTCTACAGTCATATCTCTTCCCCACCACTGACCTCCTCACAACTCCACTTGATCCAACAGCTTGTGGTATTTCACGATTGTCCTCGAGAGTTCTCCACCATCCGTTCATATCTTCGAGATCTTCTCTCCGGGATCTACACAGTGTTAAAGTCTGTTCTCCTACCTCAAATCAGAAGGTCTATGAGATTCTCCACCATGATCCAACGCTCGAAGGTGTTCTCCTCCTGAGATTTTACTCATGTCAGACTTAGAATCTTTTCTAGGTCTTCAAAGACTCGATCTTCATTCCTTCCAGGGAATGAGTTCCTAGATTTTGATAACACTTTCCGAAGCATTATCCCTCCTGAGCTTCATCTTATGTAGGCCTCAGATTCCCACGCACTCCTTGCGTCTAAGGGATTTCGATAGCTTGGATCCAAGGGGTTTCTCACTAAGAGATTCCTCTCGATCTCCTAGTGTTCTCTCCTCGCTCGATGCACACCTTCCAGATCTTTAATGAAGAGAAACAATTGAAACTGGAAAACTCACAGTTCCATCCACTTGTTCATGTAAACAGAAAATGATAGGGAAAATGCACACAGTCCACACACCATACATTGGGATCAATTTTCCATTCTGTTATATTCACAAGTTCTCAGTGGCTACATAATACATTCAAAATTATAGTAACTCAAAACATTGATATCTCCTACTAACTTGTTGTTCTCTCTTATAGCTAAGTTCTCTCTGTATTCCAGCTTCTCTAACTGGGGGTACAAACTTCTACATAACTCAAACAATGTTTCTAGGGTTTCACCTGGCTACTTGCCTACTCTAACATTCATCCTACACTATCTTAGTTCAATCGCATTCTAGAGCCTAAGTGGAAACTCTTGCTCTGTTTACAATTTCAAAACTTTGCTTCAAAGGGTAAAATTTGGCACAGGTTCAAGCGTGCCTCCAAAGGTGAATTTCCAGCGCTGAGTGGAGGTGGATTCTGGAATCAGTTGCAACTGCCCATGCAGAATTTCTGGGAGAACTCTCATGTGTTGAGTGGTCCCGCCTCTGCGTGCTTACCAACGATGCTCCTGCATCATACTCCCCTTGACAAAAATTCATGGATTCCTATCCATGAGCTCCTCTACTGACTTTCACTTCTTCTGGATAGCAGCATCATTTTTCCAACTGGCATCTTCTATTGGGCATCCCTTCCATTTGGCCAGATACTCAAAATAAGTCCTCCTCCTGGTCTTCTTGCCAATCCTCTGATCCAGAATCTTCTCCATCTGTAGCTTCTCTTCCACAGGCATTTGCCTCTCCCACTGAGTCTTTCCTTGATATTCTGATCCTTCTATGTCATCTTTCCTGTAAGGGTACAGGTCTGAGACATTGAATATGGGTGAATAGGTGTTTGCATCAAACTTCCTCAATATCTTACAGGGTCCTATCTTCTTCATCTTCAATTTGTTATATGTTCCCCTAGGGAACCTTTCTTTCCTGAGATGCGCTAGAACTTGATCTCCCACTTCAAATTGAATTTCCCTGCGATGCTAATAAACTACGTGCTTATATTTCTGATTAGAACTCTATAATTGTTCTTTGATCTGACTATGGAGTCTCTGCATTTCAGCAGCAAAATCCTCTGCTCCAACGCTTCTGATCTCTCCCTGTTCCAAGTCCCTTAACTCAGACACTCCCCTGGGTTGCATTCCATAGAGTATTTGGAATGGACTCCTTCCAGTCATCCTATTTGGTGAGTCATTGTATGAAAATTCTACTTGTGGAAGAATCTGATCCCACTGGTTATGATGTTTAGTAACTAGACTCCTTAATAAATTCCCCAAACTTCTATTTACCACCTCAGTCTGCCCATATGTCTGAGGGTGATAAGTTAAGCTGAAGGAAAAATTCATCCCCATCTTCTTCCATAGCATCCTCCAAAAGTGACCAACAAATTCTATGTCTCTGTCTCAGACAATTCTCCTAGGTAGACCGTGAAGTCTCACAACTTCTCTGAAAAACAAATTTGCAGCATGTGTTTCATCACTAGTCTTCTGGGATGGGATGCAATGTGCCATCTTTGAAAACCTATCTACCACCAAAAATATGAAATCAAATCCCCTTTGTGTTCTTGACAATCCCAACACAAAATCCATGCTTATTGCATCCCAAGGCCTCTCTGGTATTCGCAATGGTTGATACAATCCAGTGTTCTGTCTTTTCCCCTTTGCATGTTGGCAGATCCTACATTTGTTCACAAACTTTATCACCTTTGTTCCAATACCTGGGTAATAGTATGAATTGCTTAGTTGTGCAACTATTTTATCATGGCTGAAATGTCCATACAATCCTCCATTATGCTTCTCCTTCAGAAGATTGTCCCTCATTCGGCATCTTGGTATGCACAATTGATTTCCTCTGAACAAAAATCCTTCCTGAACCATATACTCTATCCACTGACTTTTATCTCTCAGTACATGGCTTGTACATGCTTTGTATGCCTCCTTGAAATATGTATCTTTGTAAATTGGCATGACTCACTTTCAACAGCTAACCAACGTCCGAAAGATTCATTGTGCGCTGTGGAAAGCTCCCACTTTCAGCAGCTAAGGACGTCGTTTCTTCAGTTAATGTGCTGTGGAAAGTGACAAAGTGTAAAGGGTCTGACGGTCGGTTCGCACATGGCGCGCTGTGGAAAGTACTTACTTTCCGCAGCTAAGGAAGAGTTTCAAGTGATATGACACGCTGTTGAAAGTTATCACTTTCCGAAGCTAAGGTAAGTTTTCTATAAAAGGGTGCGCTGTGGAAAGTACGTACTTTCCACAGCTAACAGGGGTTTTCAAAAAGAGTCGCGTGCTGGTGAAAGTAGCAAGCGAGCGTGGTAGCAGAGGCGTTCTACATGCACCGTTGCTGCATGAAGCGGGAATCACGTGCTCATTATCCACGTATGAAAGAAATGATGAGGTGATCACCCCCCACGTCAGAACAAATCCAAGACATGCGCTGGTGGGAGTGGGCGATCATAGAACTTCAATCAGGTGTGTCAGGATATGATGGCAATTCGAAATCGTTCCAGAACCCACGCCCAACTCTCATCACACCCGAAATGGAAAGTTTGTGTTCGGCGACACAGGTACAGAGGAGGTACAGTCGACCTGACACCATAAAATCAGGCAGGGTTTGCATATTTCAATCTGCTTCCAAAATACAGTCGAGGTTTTCATTGATCCAATACAGAGTCGAAGTCGAGATTGCTTTCAGCAGCGCGGAACCTTGGTTCGACCAAAGAGGTTACAGGAATTACAGTGGTCAAGTGCCGGAGCTACAAAATGGTGAAGAGACGCGGTGGCGTTTTACTCAAATGGGAATTGGATAATTTATCCTTTTTGCAATCGCATCCTGAGGTCCAGATGCGCTTTTCAAATATGGGATGTATGGAATTTGCAGACAGATTGCAAACTGGGTATCACCAAGCCACGACCGAAGCCTTCGCTAAGATATTCGATGGCAACAGATCTCGGGTCGGCTCTGTGGAAATCAAAGTGAATGAGGAGTTCATTGCAGCAGTTACAGGCTTGCCGACAACTGGTCAAAGATGGTTTAAAACCACTGCGCCTAAAAATCAGGATTTCAGGTTCTATCTAAAAGATGGGTACAAGCATAAGGCGTGGAATAAAGGTATGCTCGTCTCATATTTGGATGAAGAGTGGCAAGATTTATTCAAAGCTATTCAATTATACATTACATCAGAAGGAAGATATGATAAGTTGATGATGTATCACTTTAA
>SNQJ01S0013107.1:149166-176395 GCA_010110895.2 Picea sitchensis
TTTAGCTATGAAATTTATCTAACTATAGCAAGATAAAACTCATCTACAGCAAGATCTGATCTAAAACATGTACTTGAAAAAGAACACAAAGAAAGAGTGTACTAGTTTGGCAATGGGGGCCCTCCAATGCTTCACTGGTACACTTGAGTTGACTCAGCTGAGAAAGAGCTCCAGCAGCATTCAAATCATCATAAGCATTCATAGGAACAAAACACAGAGATGATCTTCAAGAGTGTAAATTCCAAAGTTTCTTCATTCACATAAGATTGTTTTACTAGTTTAAGCTTAAGAGTATTTATACAAGAGTCTTAAAACCAAAAATGCTAATAAGTCTCCTAAATATCATGATCAGATCTAAAATATCCTAGGAGGGTCGAATGCCTCCTTTAGCTCCACAATATATGGTCAAAATCCCACGAAATCCAAAACTGTCCAAGATTTAAGGCTGAAACAGGGCATTTTCCACTGAAGTGGCCATGTTTGACCAGCATTGACCGGACATCTAGAAGGCTCAGATTTTGAATCTGATAGCTCATTATCCATCCTTGTAAATCAAGGAACATGACCCAAGTGTTATATTTTTCCCAGGTGTCCTGCAAGTATACAAACCACAGATCTTTTACGGGATTTAGTCAAATCCTGTAATTTTTGATAAATTTTCAATTTTAATGCTAAAATTTAGAAAACTCAATTCTTAAGCTAAAGAATGACAAATATACCTTGCATAGTCTGTTTCATGGAAAATATGGAATGAAATGAAGGCAAAATGGATGGATAAAGAGGCAAAAGTATGGTTTATAGAGAAAAATGGAAGCATAAAAATGGACTTAACAATCACTGCCTGCTTCACCTTCTTCTCCTCATCGACATATTCATAGTCGAAGTGTTTGTCCATGGAACTTATCCAGTCCAATAGTTCTTCAGCATATAGATTTCCCTCATACATGGGGACCTCTATTTTATCTCTGCCTCCCAATATGGAAACTACTCTCAACAAACATTCTTTTGCAGCATCCTCTCCTATAGCTTCTTCAACCTCAACCTCTTCACTTTTTGCATCACTGACATCACCAATGTCAGGTGCTCTTCTCTATTCTTATTCCATTGTTTCCAATCGGGCACGAAGTTCTTGCATCTCCCTCTCTACAACACGGTTGGCTAAAGGTGGCTATCGTCTTCTTGGCGGCATTATGTCAACTATCTATCACACATAGAGTACATCTCCGAGTTCTCTGTCTCCTTCTTTTCCTCCTTCACCTGAAGTCTACAGACGAAAAAAATGATGCTCTGATACCACCTGATGCAGATGCCCTATCCCTCCTCAGGTCTGCATGACCTCTCGGTCAAGATCTTCCGGTTTGGGAGCCGAAATGGCTCTTTTGGTTCCAAACTAGAACCCTTCGAACAAACACACAGGTCCCTCACCAATGCTCGGTTGGCCTTTCCAAGTGTCAATCGTGAGCTCCCATGGCACACAAATAAGAGTGGTGACCTTGCGCTAAGCCAAAAAGGACGCTTATCGGGGATCAGAACTTCACAAGTCAAGCATCCCGTCCCTTCGTTCTTCAAACCCCTGGTGGCCGAAATGTTGAAATTCCCCAGCACCGGTTCCTTCAGGTTTTCGCATTTCATGAAATTAGAATGCAAGGGATATCTCTTCTCTTTGGGATCCCCAATTGCCGAAATGCCGAAAATGTCCTGGTGCCTATTCTTTCGGGTTTTTGCGTTTCGTGAAACTTGGGTGCAAGGGATATCTCTGCTCCTTGGAAATCCCGATTGCTGAAGTACTGAAATGTCTTGGCATTCATTCTTTTGGGGTTTCATGATTCGGGGAATCACGATGCAAGGGTCCCACTCCCCTGTCTTTCAGATTCTCGGTTACTGAAATACCAAAATGCCTTGGTGCTCATTCTTTCGGGATTTTACAATTTAGGGAATCACGATGCAAGGATCTCGCTCCTCTGTCTTTCGGGTTCCCGGTTGCCGAAATACCAAAATGTTGAAATGCCGCAAACTTGAGGTGCTTGATCAATGGCTCACAACGCCCTCTAGCTCTATGGTCAGATCTCTTCCCTGTCACTGATCTCCTTGCAACTCCACTTTATCCAACGGCTCACGGTATTTTGCGACTCTCCTCAAGAGTTTCTCCAGGATCTACACAGTGTTAAAGTCTGTTCTCCTACCTCAAATTGGACGGTCCATAGGATTCTCCACCACAATCCAACTCTTGACGACATTCTTCCTCCTGAGATTTTACTCACGTCAGACTTAGAAGCTTTTCTATGTCTTCGAAGACTCATTCTTTCAAGACTCAGTCTTCGTTCCTTCTAGGGAATGAGTTCCTGGATTTCAATAACAGTTTTCGAAGTGTTATCCCTCCTGAGCTTCGCCTTGTGTAGGCCTTGGATTCCCGTGCACTCCTTGAGTCTAAGGGATTCTGATAGCTAGGATCCAAGGGGTTTCTCACTGAGAGATTCCTCTCGATCTCCTAGTGTTCTCTCCTCGCTCGATGCACACCTTATAGAGCTTTAATGAAGAGAAACAATTGAAACTGGAAAACTCACAGTTCCATCCACTTGTTCATGTAAACAAAAATTGACAGGGAAAATGCACACAGTCCACACACCATACACTTGGATCAATTTTCCATTTTTTTATATTCACAAGTGCCCAATGGCTACATAATACATTCAGAATTATAGTAACTCAAAACATTGAGATCTCCTGCTAACTCGTAGTTCTCTCTTACAGCTAAGTTCTCTCTGTATTCCATCTCTCTCTAACTGGGGGTACAAACTTTTACATAACTAAGAAAATGTTTCTAGGGTTTCCCCTGGCTACTTGCCTACTCTAATATTCATCCTACACTATCTTAGTTTAGTCGCATTCCAAAGCTGAAGTGGAAACTCTTTCTCTGTTTACAATTTCAAAACATTGCCTCAAAGGGTAAAATTCAGCACCGGTTCAAGCATGCCTCCAAAGGTGAATTTTTGGCGCTGAGTGGAGGTGGTTTCTGGAATCGGTTGCAACTACCCACGCAGAAGTTTTGGAAGAACTCTCATGTGTTGAGTGGTCTCGCCTCTGCACGCTTGCTCACGATGCTCCTGCATCAACAACTCTATGTTACGAGAACAACTTCCTAAGGTCATATTAAATCCTATAGATTGACAAGAAAATAGAATAATGTGATTTTTCCAAGGTCGACTCATTGTGCTACCATAAAAAGAAAATACTTTTTGCATCCTATTTTGGGGGTATATTTGATTTTTTTTTTCTTTTTCAATATTTTGAAAGCTTGAAAAGTAATAAAAGAATGCTACGTTACAAAGGAGGAACAAGTGTCGCAAGCATACTAATTCCAAGAGCAAGGAACACACTAATTCTCAGAGCAAGGAGACATGTTTAGGGAATGGACACTCGGGAAAATTCCTCCATGGGTTAAGGTGTCAAGACGCAAAGGAAAAGTGCTACAAGGCTTACATATAAGGCATTCTTCAAAGGTTCAGTTGAGAGAAACATCGAGCCTGAATTAGGCCAAAGACGCAGGAATGAAAATGCAATTGATAGGACAAAATGATAAATCCCTTCAATGTAATTTTAAACGAGCCCAGAGAAGGTAAGCTCGATGGTTTTTCATTTTTAGAGAGTCCAAGAAAGCACAAAAGAAGGCTCCACTAGGGTACCTTTTTCGAGGATATTCTAATCAACTCAAAAAAGATATAACTTAGCACCGAAAAAGACATCTATTCAAAACCATTTTAACGAGTGTGACACAGACAACATCACTCAACAATATTTTCAATTTTAAGGAGTCTGAAAAGAGCTTAACTATGGAATCGTTGTCTTTTTCTAGATTTAGTCTCCTTAGCCCGAAAAAGGTGAAATTTACTGAGGAGAACTCTCCCGGTGAGACGAATCTACCAATGTGTACTTTTTTCCTCCTTAATATACAGGCCGGAAAAAGGGGTAAACACATGCCAGTAGATGTTTTTCTAAACCTATTAACATGTGTGAAATAACAAGGTCACTCGACGATCTTTTCAATTTTAAGGAGTCTGAAAAGAGCTTAACTATGGACTTCATAATGGATGTTCTTCTGGACCAGTTTAATGAGTGTGAAGAAACAATATCACTCGGTGATCTTTTCACTTTTAGGGAGTCTGAAAAGAGCTTAACTATAGACTCCGCGGGGGTTCCTTTTTCGTAAATTTAGTTCCTCAGGCCCAAAAAAGGGTTAAACGTATACTTAAGAATACTCTTCTAGTGAACCGAAGTTCCTAGAGTATACCTTTGTTCGTACAATTGACCATCCGAACCAAAAAATGGGTAAACTACCACTAGACAGACGTGACTTTAAATTTTAGTTTGGCGAGCATGAAGGGAAACAAGATCGCTCGACAATCTTTTCATGCTTATATGGTCTGAAAAGGGCTTAAAAGAAGACCCATTTGTTTTTTGGGAGTCCTGAGGGTGAGGCCAAGAGTGATAATATATAATACATGTGAAGGCTCAAACTCTTAATGCAGACAAGACTAAAAGGACTCCTGAGCCTATAGTCATTAGTGACGACATGGACACCAAAATGCAACCAGTATCTACCTAGGGAATCCATGTGAGGGTAGGATCTACCACTAAATTACGACACTTCTAGAGCAACAATGATGGTTTCATGTCGCAATTTGGTGGGGTCGATCCTATGGTAAAGAGAAAAACACAATAAGGTGCAACAAGTGGAGGTGGAATCCTAACTTAAATGCACAAAGTTGGAAAAATTACTTTTCACCAAAGGACCTTAAAAGTTCCCCAACTCCCAAAAATTTCGACAAACCAAAAGTAAAGTGTATCGTAACATCCAATGAGAAACTCAAAAACCATGTTACATGATTTTCAAGCCAAAAAAAATGACAACGGGGGTCAAAAAATGACAAAAAGGGCCAAAAAGGTATATCAATAGAAGTTGGCAGCTCATTCTCACCATTGCAAATTGAAAATTGACCAAAAATCCAAGAACACCCCTTTGTGAAAGAAGTTGATTCTGGTACATTCAGTGGACAAAACAAACTTTTTCTTGGACCAAGTAAGTCCAAACTAGTCCCTCCTGCATTTCCAATCCTCCTTTTTTTATTTATTTTTGTTTTTTGGAGGGGTGCACACCCTTAAAATGGTCATCCCTACATGTACGCAGGTTGTCCAAGCATAACTCACGTATGCACGCAGACAGATAATAGTCTTCCCATGTACATATGTGATTGTCCTCAATATAGCCCACGTACATCCTTAAGCATATGAAACAATTAAAAATGCATCATTTGACTCTCCTTTGAACTTGTGATTTTGTAGAATGTATGTCCATTGGATAGAGAGAGAGCATGAGGACATTGATACAATGGTCGGGGAAGACACTGTTGCTGTCACCACATTAAAACAATGTGGGTTGTGGAAATTCTTTCGGTGTCCACTCATGCGGGTACAACCCAGGCTGTTGAATGCCTTGGTGGATTACTAGCACCCAGATGAAAATGATTTTATGCTCGAGGGGCACTCGTTGAGTCCAACGAATGAGGACGTTTAATTCCTAACTGGCCTCTTAAGGAGAGGTGAACCAATGAACCTTCGTTCGTTTCCTTTTGGGCTACACAACATTGCCAAATTGATCAGGCAACACTGCGAGGCTGGAACAAATAAAGTGGGTTCCTAGGTATCGATCCATAAAATCACCAACCTATCACTGAAAGTGATAGTTTTACTTATTGGGCAGATCACTGGATCCGCATCTTTACATCAGGCCTCCCAGGCACATATTCATTGCGCAGTATAGTGATTAAATGCACGTGTTCGATTGGAGTAAAACCATGCTAGAGTGCATGAAGAGACAACTCATAGAGTGTCATGGGTGGAACAACAAGAAATATAGGTTCATGACTGTTCTTTTCTCTTTTTTCTTTGAGAGGGTACCTAGTCTTAGTCCCCAAGAGACAATATGGGGGCATGTGTCCTTCCCACCAGTGTACATATGGGAAACATTGTTACCACGACAGGGGGGAGGGAGGACCATCAAGGCCTTCGATGATACTTTTTTCGACTGGTGGTCTCGAAAGATTCTGGCTATAGAGGACTATCCCTATGTTGAGATCAACTTCTCCAGAGATCCTGACATGCTCGTACCTCCCAGAGCGGAGCAAGGAGAAATAGGTACGTTTTTGTTTTTAAAAGTTTTAAATTTTTTATTTGTTTTTTATATATATCATTTTTAATGTGTCCCTGAGCACTTGGAAACTATGTATCTGTTATGTACATATGTGGGACTAGTGCATCAAGCTAATTTTGTGTCAGGAAGGAATCATCCATGACCATAGGTAGTAGCAACAACGATCGTCGAACCAACAGAAACAACGGGGGTACCTCCAACCGGAGAGGCTGAGAGAGTTTTGAGACGAGTGGAGCAGAACCTCACCGCATTCACCCATAATGTGCCTATGGCCGAGATCGAGGATATCCTGCCATCTATGCAACCTCATGTTGTTGGGGCGCCACAGACTTGTGTTGAACTCTTCCGACGTTTGGCAAATGTCATGGTTTGCTATGACAAGGCCAACAGGCCCCACCCTTATCTTAGGATGGACCACTTATGTGTCAAGGTAACTTTTTTTATATTTTTTAGGGCATAGGCCTCATGACATATACTGGACATATTTTTGAGGCTCTTGCACCCACCTATGTACTCTGATACTTTTGATATATATATGTGTATTTACATCTTTTTGTGTCTTATGGATTACATTTATATACAAATGTATTTACATGTGTATGTGTGTGATTTTTCTTACTTGTGTTCAATATGCCAATCTAATACTTGATTAGCTAGAGTATTTTTCATTTGATTCAATCTCCTAGGAACATGGATATACGTAATGTAATCAAAGAAACATTCTAATAGACGCACCCTAAGGAATCATCGATGTAGAGTAGGATCCTAAACGCGGTAAGCCCCATTTAACTGGGACGCAAACAATTGTGCATCTAGGTAGACTTGGAGGTAATAGATACCATGCGATAAGGCATCATGAAGAAACTCTATTACTACATTGTATTTAGCGACATTGTTTGTGGAATCACCTAAACAGATACCTCTAGAAAAGAACAACTGGCCTTGAGGTGTGAAGATTACCCAAGATGCGGAAGCAAGCCTCCGAGTGTGTAGGCTAGAACCATATGTAAATCCAAAAAATATATCTGATTCACTTGACATCTTCCATAGTGAAAAGCATGACATAAAAATGACACGTCCATAAGACCAAAAATACAAAAAATAAAAATGTATAAGAACTATACATATGTACAAGAAGTCACCCAAGGCAACCCACCTATGAGTAATACTTCTTGAGGTAGAGACCATTTCTAGGCTCTGCTAAAGATTTCCCTTCAAAATCAACCAAACAATAAGCGCCCTTCTTTAATACTTCCTTCACGATGAACAGTTCGAACCACATGGGTTTAAACTTGCCTGCCCCCAAGGGATCCTTATCTTTGTCATAGACTAGGACAAGGTCACCTTCAAAGAAAATTTGAGGAAGAACGGATTGATCATACAGACACTCTACTCTTTTCTTGTGAGCCTCATTAGCCAAGGTTGCATCACATCGTTGCTCATCGAGCTACTCTAGATATAATAAGAATACCTCAAGAGGTAAAGTGTCTGGCAATAACTGTACTGCCAATTTAAGAGATGGTATTTGGCATTTTATTGGCAAGACTTCTTCCAGCTCATAAACGAGTTGGAAAGGTGAAAAACTAGTGGAAATATTCACAGACATTCGATAGGGCCATAATGTCGAGTAAAACATCAATTGCCAATTTGACTTGGCCGAATTGATCATTCGCCGTAGAATGGTCTTGAGAGATTTATTCACATCTTCCACCTGACCATTCGCTTGTGGGTAATAAGGTGATAAATGTTCTTTTCTCAACCTAAGATTTGATTATAATTCATACATCATTTTTTTCTCAAAGTGACTTCCATGGTTAGTGAAAATATCCTTTGAGACATCAAACCTTGCTATTATCTGATTAAACAAGAAGATAGTTGTTGTCTCTCCATCATCCTTGAACATTGGCATAGCCTCGACCCACTTAGAAAAGTATTCTACTGCTAGGATGATATAGTGGTGCCCCTTGGATAAAGGGGGGTGGCATGTAGTATAATCAATCCCCCACTTGGTGAAGAATCCAACTTTGATGATATGAGACATAGGAATACGGTGTGCCCTCATCTTCGGTGAGAATATCTGACATGGGTAGAAATTATTGACCGATTCAATGCAATCTTTGATTAACATCGGACAATAGTAACCGGCTCATAGAATCTTTTGGGTTGTTTCCAACCCAAAAAAATGACCACCACATTCTCTAGTGTGGAAGTCATTAAGCACGAGTTTCGCTTCTTCATGGGTGAGATATCGATGAAGGATGTAATCTATACCTCGAAAATACAAACTGTCTTCGAGAATAATATAGTTTTTTTCCTGATAGTGTATATGTTGATGCTCATTACAAGAAGCAGAGACAGGGCACTTCAAATTCTGGAGATAGACTAGTATATGTCCATACCAGGGGTCCGAAGATGAAATCAGAAAAGTATCTCGTTTAATCGGTGATTATTCGGGCATAACATCACCTAACTCGTCCAGAAGTTCCGATATAAGTTCTGCAAAGACGGGCGACTTTTTAGATTTCGCAGACACAAAATCCAAGTCAAATTCCTGGAGGATAACAATCTATCTATTGATCTTTCCATTGATTACACATCATGTCAACACATATTGGAATGGATTCACAACGGGAATGGCGGTGGTCTTGAAAAACATGATATAGTGACGGAACCCTTGGACAGCATGAACTACTGCCAACACAAGTTTCTCAACATGGGAGTAGTTGAGTTCTTGTCCAACCAGGCCTCAACTTAGGTTGTAAATCACGTGCTCTTCAACAAAATCATCCTCTTAAACCAAGACCATGTCGATGGTAAAAATTGTAGTGGCCAAGTACAATAAGAAATATTTATTATAATTGGGTGGTCGAAGCAGGGGGGGAAGACATGAGGGCATGTTTAAATGCTTTGAAAGATCACTGAGTGGATTCATCCTAATGAAAAGTATCATCCTTCTTTAGTAAACGCATGAACCCTTTTGTGATCTCGGCATAGTTTGCGATGAAACGTTGTAAAAAGTTTTATTTTCCCTGTAAACTCTAAAGCTGAGGGACTGTGCACAGAGGAGGCAACTGAACTATCGCCTAAACCTTTAGAGGATCGACCATGATCCCTATTGTCAAAACTATGAAACCTAGCAGACAAACCAACGTCATGCAAAAAATGCATTTGTTTGGATTCAAGCGAATTTGATAGTAGCGACATCGATCAAAGATAATTTAGAGGTGTGTGGGATGATCATCTCCCTTATGAGATCGTGATGCTAAAACATCAAGAGAAGCCTCAACTAGGTGTTTGAGATCGTGGAAAGAAAAAGACATCACCCATTGAAAAGTGGCTCCAGCATTCGTTAGGCCAAAAGGCATCTTCCAATAAGCAAATGTGCCCAATGGACAGATAAAATTTGTTTTATGATGGTCCTCGGGTTTGATATGTATGTGATTGTATCCCGAGAAACCATCCATGCAAGAAAAGAACTCACAACCTGTGCATTCATCGACAATCTCGTCAATAAATGGGGTGGGGAAATTATCCTTTGGATAGGCCTTTTTCAAATCGCAGAAGTCTGTACATACGCGAATCATACCCTTTTTTTTTTTTAAATAGAATGGGATTCGACACCCATTGAGTGAATTGGATGGGGTAGATGAAACCATCTTTGAGTATTTTCTCTACTTCACCCTTAATAAGTGCTTCTTTTTTAGGATTAAATAGACAAAGCTTATGTTGAACCGACTTGGTGTTAGGGTAAGTTGTAATCTCATGTTCGACTATTCTTGGATCAATGTCTGGCATTTCTTCGTAAGATTAGGAAAAAACATCATAGAATTGTTTAAATAAATCTGTATAGATCTGAATCTCCTTAGGGTAACAATCTTCTCTGACGAAGACATTGTCCACGATGCCAAGGTTTCTGGAGATATCAATAAGTATCATCTTAGCAATGGTTTCCATATTACCCTTGGGATAATTTGCATGTGTAGCCAGAGGATTGATAGGACAAGACCTATCTCCAGTCATAGTCAACACAAAATCTTCTGCCTCTATTGTTCCTAACTCTGGGAGGAAATATGATCTATGATGGAGATCATCCCAGGGTCTGTCCGGACCAGTCAATGTCTCTAAAATCACCTTTTCAAAGAGAAAGACCAAGTCTAAGGAATCGACAGTGGCAAGGGAACCTTTAGCCTAGGCAGGCCTGAGAACCTTGAGCCTATGCAGGAGTCAGATCAGGGTCAGTGGAAGCTTGCTCGACTATAGAGTATGAAAATATTGTTGTGAACAAGGCCATGGACATGCCATGCTACTCTTTCCCTTCCATCATGGTTTATGGAGAAGAAAGAATCCATGGATCGTTAAAGTAAGTCATGCAGAATGATGACACTAAAAAATATTTCAGCCTTAGGCTAGTCGGGGACAGTCGATATCATTTAAACATTGCCGGAAGGAGGCGGGTAATTGAAAGTACCCATGAGAGGTGGGCATAGACCAACCCCCACATTGACGATGTTGGGTTGTGGATTATCAATCATTGGGACCATGGATGCCCCTGATGAAGGGTCAGGTATGGAGAAGGACAACTGATCAACGTTCATGATTCGTACCTGATGTGGAAACAACAAGACCTGAAAAAATATGGAAAAAACTATATGCATGGAATATGTCCAACTCCTTCCTAACAAGAGGTTGTAGTCGAGAGACACATTGATCACTTCAAATTCGATGCACACGGTCTTCCCTCCTATCTGCACGGGGAAAGAAGGAATGATTCAATGTGGTATGAAAGAATGATCATCGAAAGTCATAAGAAGAGTAGGTTAAAGAGACAAAATAGGTTGGCCAATGGCCTTCCAACACGCCAATGACATCACACATGTCAAGGAACCCTCATCAACCATTGTACAAAAAATATTCTGGGTAGATGATTTCGTGGGGTGAGCCACTACTATCTAAAATGTGATGTGGTATGGGAGACGAGGTGTCAATTCGGTTGTATCAAGTGTGATAGTTCCTAGATTACATGTCTCAGTGGATCCTAAGGCACCTAGTAGAGCCTTTCTCTACGAAGGGCAGCTCTGGAGGACCTCCAAGGCTGACATCGCGCAAGGGGTTTGTGACAAATCTTCCACCATAGAGTAGATTTGGGAGGCCCTCACATTTGGATTATGTGATTCCTTCTTGAACGCACCTTTCAGGATGTGTGTCATTGTTTCACCCATCGTTCTCTCGATCTAGAGAGGAACAAACATTTTTTCATCTTTTCTACCCTTTTCGGTAGTACTTGGCATTCCATAATCATGTACCCTAGTAGCTATGTGAGCTTCACCTTTCAACATATAGATATTCAAGGTCGAGGGATTAATAGATGATGAAGTTTGTCCCTGACTGCCCCCATATGCGTTCGCAGAGGCTTGAGTTAAACATTTCCCATGAGGAAATGAATTTGCTAACATTGTAGGTTGTTGTTGTGCCAATAACTTTTGGGCCTCTGTTGTTAGAAAAACAGGACCACGGAGCAATAAAATAAAACAAATGCGGAAATAAAACACAGAGGATACACAATACAATAGAGACATAGATTTACGTGGTTCACCCAGTGTGGGCTACGTCCATCAGATAAATTGTCAGGTCCTTTCTTTATTATTATCCAGCAAAATGAAGGGATACAACCTACAACAAAACCCGTTGTAACTTCCTCTTCTTTCTCTCACAGTCTCCTCTCTAAGAATAAAATACTTTCCAACCTACATAGTCGTAATACATTTCCCTCATAAAAGAGGGTTTCCTTCTAGGGAAAAAAACCCTAACATAATCTCTATTGTTAGATCTGCGACCTTATAATGAATGGTCTAGATTTACAATGAAATTACAATATACTTTTAGAAGGCAATTTTTTCTTTGGGGGCTTCGCCCCTGAACCCCTACTAGGGGCCCGCTTGCCCCTGAACCCCACGGAAGGGGTACCCCCCCTCTGCACTCCCCCACGTGGAAGAGTGTACATACTTCTGGGGTGTAAATACTTCATGGGGTATAAACATGGATGAAAGTAAAAAGACCTCTAAATCAGGAAGATAATCAGGCTCCACAACCAACATCTGTGAGTCAAGGACACAGGTGAGTTGGGTGGTATTTTGCACAGACCACCCAACTTCTTTCTCTCTATGTTTCCCCCACCAACATTATTGGTCAGTTTCTTATCCCCCTTACCCTTCTTTCACTATTTTTTCTTCCCTTCAGCCTGCTAGTTGGCCTTTGTGTTTGTCGATTGCATGTTGTGTACATTTGACATCTGAACAAGGGGAGAAGCCGAAGTAGGGGTTGGGCTAGACACTATCTCCTGTATTGGAAATTGTTGAAATTCATTTGACAGCGGATCACTGGGCTTTGTTTGTGTTGAACCAACAATGTCATCAGCATGTGGTCCAGATTTGTGTCTGGTCTTATCAAGAATAGACCGTGGTGCATCTGGAAAAACTTCGTAAAGAAAACCAAACTAAGAGTAAATCAACTCTAGTTGTTGAGTTCTCATTATCGCTTCTTCCTATGAAAAGACCCCCGACGTTGCTACGTCTTTGGATAGATGGGATTCTAAATAATTAAGGAACCATTCTAGCAGGAATGCTGGTGGAATTGGTACTTTAATCAAGCTCTTTTAGTGTCGCCATTCTCAGATGTGATTAGAGATATGATAAATCTTTGTCTGCTCAAAGTTGGCCAACAATTCTATGTCAGCATCGTATCTCACAGGTAATTGAAAATGGTTTAATAAAACCATTGCCAATTCACCAAAAGTGGAGTATCTTGAGCGGTCGAGCTCGATTTACCATTTCACGGGACTCCCTATAAGAGTGCATTGAAACAGACGCAATTGGACGGAGTCATCCATCAAATAATTGTATGAGCACCATGGGTTAAAAGTGGTCACATGATCGCCTGGATATTCTTTAGGCTTACCTTCGAACTTTAGAATGTCTGATGGAAACTTGGTCAGCATAGCAAGCCAACATGGATCGTGATAGATTGGGTCATTCGATAATCTTGACAAGTATGGCAAATGCAAAGTTTCCAGAAACAATAGCTTAGGTTGTTGAGTATGTACAGGAGGATAGGAGATTGGGATTTGGTTGTGTAACACCTCTTTCAGTTACTTGTAAGCTTGTAATTCTATGATACCATACTGTAATGCCCCCTTTTGATCAGTCGGGCAGACACTACTTCACGGAATAACAATCTCATACTCAATTATATATATATATATATATATATATATATGACATGCATTTAATACAGGTTAAACACATTTAAACTCAGATTAAACATAATAATTACTACTAACATAATTTTAAAACATGGCATTAGCATTAATTCATATGCACAATAAAATACATGATAATTATAAATACACAGACATGCAGAAACATAATTAAAACATCATCTCTTACTTATCTTTGAAACAGTGGTAGTACCACCAACCAGGTGCAGGCCTTCCATGAACCTCGCAGCCTTAGACCACAATGCTCATCAAGCTCAATAGTAGGTCACCCCTGAGCTGGGACTAAGCTCCACCCCAAGGCAAGGAATCCTAGGCTAGGCTGAGTTTACAGGGAGACCACATAGTTACAAGGAAGGAATTCTCTCCCGAGAACCACTCATACTCACCTCCCACAGACTCTCCTTCCCCACATGCCTATTCCACCCCAGGAGTATACACCTTCTCTATCACCTGGATAGTCCTTCAGATACCAACCTCACTTGCCTTGGGTTTCAGCAACAGACCAGACATAAAGTCTCCGAGATCTGTGGCAGCTACAAGGTTCCTTCCAGGAGTTCTCTCCTTCCTCTGTGCACTCTCTCACCTGGAAAGAATCGCTCACGGGCCAAGAAACCTGTTCTTCCAACTTTAATCACCTCTCTCACCTAGAGAGAGTGTTGTATAAACTGGCTAACAAGCCACACACAATCCAGCACTGCGTGGCCACAAAAACCAATGGGGAAAACAGACACAGGCTTTCCAACAGGATCAACAATGATAGGATGGTCTCACAGTTATGGATTTGGGACATAGATTCCACACACAGGCTCAATTTGTTCAAACAGAGGATGTCTCTATTTTCGAGAAAACAACACAGACTATCTCCGAAATTATAGGCTATCCCCCCCTATTTTCAAAATTGCACGAGGTCTCTTGTAAAGGTCGGACGGGTTCATGCACAGACAATCGAGGGTCGAATGGTGGAGGAATCCCCAGTATGACTGACTTCTTGGGTTTTAACTGTGTGTGCCTAGGTCGACACCTATCTCCCTGGGGCTGCATGTTTCCCATTTTTGACATGTTCCCCTTCCAGGAACTTAAGATAAAACAAATACAATATTTCCCATGGATTTTTGGAATAATATTAAAATATTATTTCCAAGTACTTAATCTCCTAGGCTCAACACTTAGTCCCTTTTCTCACCTTCCAGCCCCTAATCCCTTGCCCACTCTCTGGAAGCTTAGTCCCCCATCACTCATTCATCGTGGTCGGTCTACACGCGGCGGTGTTTATATTTTATTACTGTTCCGCATAAATATAGGTACAAAATCAGGCTCTTGGCCTTCAACGCTTAGGCTCTCCGGCCTAACAATCACATAAGCCCACTAGGTTATATAAAATTGGCTCACCAACCTATAAAACATATTTACAATTCATTTCATAAAAAATATTTAAAATAGGGCTCGACCTTGGGGACATTACAATCCCCCTCCCTTTATTTCTGCACTGTCCTCGGTGCAACTTTAAACTGGGCCTACAAGCTTTTCAAAATTTCCAAAAAGATGTGGGTACTCTGCTCGCATAACATCTTCATGCTCCCATGTTGCGTCCTCAGGACTGTACCAGGTCCACTAGACCTTTACAATCTCTATGGCTCGATTATGGAGTTGTTTGTTTTTCCTGTCCAATATGGGCACATGATGCAGTTGCAGGACACCTTCTGGTTCCACTTGAATTACATTCCAATCAATAACATGATTAGTATCAGGTATATATTTCTTAAGCAGTGAAACATGAAACACATTATGTATAGTCATAGATTCAGGTAATCCAAGCATGTATGCAACTAGCCCAATCCTTTCCAGGATTTCAAAAGGCCCACAGTATCTTGTTGCCAACTTGGCGCAACTTGCCAGCTTCAGGGAACTCCTGTTATTTTTCACTTTCAAGAAAACATGATCACCCACTTTGAATTCTCTGTGGGTTTTGTTCTTATCAGCATAACTTTTCTGCCTATCCTGGGCAGCTTTCAAATTCTGTTTAATTCTTATCATTTGGTCTTCCATCTCTTTGAGAAACTCTGGCCCAACTACTACTCTATCAGCTGGATTATCCCAACTCATTGCAGTGTTTCACTTTCTTCCATAAAGGTCTTCAAATGGGCTCATCTTCAATGATGCATGATACCCATTATTGTAGGCAAATTCTACCAAATGCAGGTAGTCTTCCGTGTCCCTATCAGACACAATCATTTTAGGAATTCCTTGCAAGTGTGCCACTTCTTTTAAGAATATGTCAGCAACATCTGTTGCCTTGTGAGTGGTTTTCAATGGAATAAAATGGGCAACTTTTGTAATCTTGTCCACCACAACCATGATCGAATCATGTTGCTTGCTCATTCTGGGCAATCCTATAATAAAATATATCGTCACCACTTCCCACTTCCACTCAGGAATGGGTAAAGGCTGTAGCAACCCTACTGGGTGCCTATGCTCAGCCTTCACTTTCTGGCATTCCATACATCTGGCAATGTATTCAGCGATCTCCCTCTTCAAACCCGGATAAAAGTAATGGCTTTTCACTACTGCCACAATCTTCTGATATCCAGGGTGTCCAGCATAAGTCACGTTATGCATTTCTTTTAGAATCGCAAGTTTCAATTCCTGGACATTGGGTGTATACACTTTGTTTTTATATAGAAGTATTCCATCAGCTCCCAAGATGTAATTTCCCTCTTTTGGTGGCCTTTCACTCTGTTGTAGCTTTGCTACCACATCTTTGTACTACAAATCTACATTTGCAGCTTCCAAAATTCTATCTTTAATATCAATCCTGTACATGCTAATGGCTATAGCATGTAATTCATGCACCTTTCTGCTGAGTGCATCGACCACCTTGTTTTCCTTCCATTTGATATTCTTGATATCAAAGTCGTATTCGCACAGAAACTTCAGCCACCTACTTTTCCTAGCGTTTAAAGTCGGTTGATCAAACAAATATTTCAGACCGTGGTGGTCTGTTCTCAATTCCAATCTTCTTCCCATGGGGCAATGTGTCCATTTCCTCAAAGCGTGGATGATTGCGGCCAGCTCCAAATCATGAGTGGCATAATTCTTTTCATGGTTTTTCAATTTCCTAGACTCATAACAGATTACAAATCCATCTTAGCTGAGAACTCCTCCCAACCCTTCCTTACACGCATCCGTGCACACCATGAAATCCATATTTGGATTGGCAATTCTTAGGATTGGAGCACTGGTTAACAGTTGCTTCAATCAATGGAAACTCTCTTCACACTCTTTAGTCCACTGAAACTTTGTCTCTTTCCTTTGCAAGGAAGTGATAGGGTGAGCTATCTTTGAGAAACCTATGTTACACCTTCTATAATAGCTCGCCAAACCCATAAAGGATCTAACTTCTGTCAAATTCATTGGCACTGACCATTCTAAGATGGCTTCAACCTTCTCATGATCCACAATGATCCCTTCTTCTGAAATAATATGTCCCAAGTAATGGATCTCTCTTTGATAAAATGAGCATTTTCTCAACTTGGCATACAGCTGGTGTTCTCTCAACACTTGCAACACCATCCTCAGGTGTTGTTCATTCTCTTCCTCTGTCTTGGAATACACCAAGATGTCATCTAGGAAGACTATGACAAACTTGTCTAAATAGTTCCTGAATACACCATTCATACCTGGTGATATCCTGATCTGAGATATATCTTCGAAAATATTTTCGCACCCTTTAGCTGATCGAAAAGATCATCGATCCTCGACAGATGATACTTGTTCTTGACAGTTACCTTGTTCAACTGCCAGAAATCAATGCACAGCCTCAACATCCCATCCTTCTTCTTCACGAATAGGACCGAGGCACCCCAAGGTGACACGCTGGGGTGAATGTACCCCTTCTTCAAAATCTCTTTGAGTTGCAATTGCAACTCTTTCAGCTCTGGCGTACTCATTCTATAAGGAGCTTTCGACACCGGAGCTACTCCAGGCATCAAATTTATAGAAAAATCAATGTCTCTCTTTGGAGGTAGTCCAGGTACCTCCTAAAATACATCCTTGAACTTTGTGAGTACCTCATGGTCTCCAATTCTTGAGACTTAATCTCTGGATGATTCCTCCACATGGGCTACAAATAATTGACAACCTTTCCTATAACACTTCTTCAGCTGCATGGTTGAGATTTCTCTAACAGCCACAACTCTGGGAATTCCTTGGACTGTTTTTCGATTTCCCTCCTCATCCAGGTAGGTAAACCTCTTGTTATGATAGTCCAGGAGGGCATGGTGCTGGTCCAACTAGTCCATCCCAATTAAACATTCATAAGAGCCTAAAGGCAGAACATTCAATTCAACCTTTGTGCTCAATCCATTCATGTCTATCAAATAGGATTTAACCAATTCAATGACCTTCCTCTTGGTTTCTATAGCCAACTGCACTAACCAAAACCTTTCATGTTTGCTTCTTGATAAATACAAACATTCCACCACCCTAGGATCTACATAACTATGACTATCCCCAGAATCAATTAAAATAATAAATGGTTGGTTGTTGATCATACCTTCCACTTCAATCACGTGTGATTGAAATTCAGCTTGCTTGTTGTCTAGGGCTGCGTAGATCCTTGGCATTCTACTCCTCAAATCCTCCACTGTTTCAACTTGCTGAACATAGTGGATGGTTATCTCTTTATCTTTTCTATGGGGGCAGTCTCGGTACCTATGGTTTCCTTTATAGCCCCAACACTCCATAGGTGGTGGTCTCAGCATTTGTTCACCCACTTCAGCCTTCCTGGGCTCCCTAAAGGATGGTTGTCTCTGAGGACTGTTTCTGGAAAAGGGAGGCTTGTTTCCCTTCTACCTCTATTCCTTCTTAAACTTCCTCTGGTCATCCCAAGCCTTTCGAAAAGGAGGCTTTTCTATTTGTTGTTCCTATAAGCATTTATCCCTTCTTATTCTTTCTTCCATAGTCTTAGGATCATCATATTGAATCTTGTCACCAATGGTGAGTGGCAATTCACTAAGATACCTCTAAATATTGACAGCCTCATCTTTGATGAATGGAACATACTTCAGTAGTTCTAAGAAACTTCGTTCATATTCATCAATGGTCATGCTGCCTAGCTTGAGTTCGAAGAACTCCTTCATCTTTCTATCATAGTATCTTTTAGTCAGGTATTTCTTCTCGAAATATCCCTTGAACTCCTTCCAAGTGATATCTTTCTCTTTGATGTGTTGGACCTGTACAAATTGATCCCACCACATGGATTCTTTTCCCTTTAGTCAATACATCACAATTCTTCCTTCTGCCTCAGCGGAATAATTCTGCAGTTGGAAATATTTCCTCATGCCTAGAAACCATGTTTCGACATCTCCCTCCTTCTTATGATCTCCATCGAACGTTGGAGGCTTGATCTTGTTCATCTCTCCTTTAAATTCATCCCTTCTAGATGTTTGATGTTTTCTAGTAGGGGATGGGCTTGAACTACTGTGTGCCTCCCTACTGTAATGCTTTGGGGAGCGACGATGATGTCTGCTACCACTCCTCGATCTTCTTCTTCTCTCAGGGGTCCTACGACTCTCTGTCTTTCTTGAGCCACTCCTCTTCTCCAACTTCCTTTCTATTATTTCCAAGTTCTTCAATATTTTTAAGTTGAATTCTCCTTGCTAATCCCTAACCCTCATGGTATTTTGGCTATCATCTCGGCAAGCCTGGGAATCTTTCTGCAATCTTTCAATGAGTTTCATCATATGTCCTTCCTTATCCATCTCTTTTCCATGCCCATTAGAGTTTGATCCTTCGACTCCCAGGTTGACATCCCTTCCTTCTCTTTTTCTTTCTGAAATGGAGGCAATCCGCACCTGTTCCATTTCTATACTCGACGTAGATTCACGGTTGTCCTGGCACTTGTTGAAATATGCACACACAAGGTGCAATCAACCAAAGCTTGTCAGGCCCTTAAACCTTGAAGAAAACTTACAACATTCATAAACCAACGTGAACAGGAAAAACATTTTGATTCCATTAAGTTTTCTAAGCTCCGTTTGGCTCTGCAAATTTTTGGGACTTTGAAACTTCGGGGTCTCGGTCCATGATGATCCAACAGTTAAATCCTCGATGGTTCTTTTGTCTTCGAAAATTTTGGGGCTTCAACACTTCGTTTTTTTGGGTGATAGCTTCCTCATTTTCCCTACCCTCGTAACCAGAGGCACCTTTCATAACTTTTTGATCTCATGAGTTCGCGAGTTGAAGACCCTCGACTCTTCTTCCTCAAAATGTCGATACCCGAGATGAGATACGGGTATGGCTCCCTCCTCGCTAACACTAGTTACATATAACCGTAGGCTAGGGTTAAGTGCTAGCACCTCTCGCAACTCACGATTTGGAGTGTTGATCCCTTGTGCTCCTCCTTTGCAAATCTCAAAATCTTTATTTACTTTACTCTCTGGGCCCACAACACAGTTGTCGCCCTTAACCACGGTGGCGCATGGGACATTCAAGAGGTTCTGCATCACCTTCGGTGATGTCATCGGGTCCTACCCTTCTCGCTTGACTTCTCAACTCACTGGAATGTGGTACACACCCATGTGTCCACATCCATTCCAAGGCAATCCAACGATTAGACCTTTCTCAAATCTACAACACATATTCTTTCAGCGTTTTGGGGTTTCGGCATCAGGAGTTTGTGCATCCACCCTCTTGAACTTTTGTTTGCCGAAATCCCAAAATTACTGTCTACCCTTCCACTTGATTCAAAGGTCAAGTTCCTATATTACGATCTATGGTGTAGATCATTTAAAAAAATTGGGTTACACTATTTTGCGACTTGCAACAACAAGGTTCCTCCCTTTTGGTTTCTCGGGTGCCAAAACGTCATCCGAAAGCCACGTGTTTCCCCCGATGAACGGTCCTGACGAATTTGGGGTTTTGCGTATCGAAATTTCCACATTCCTGTGCAACTCCAAAGGGTTTTTAAACCCTATGCACATTTTCCAGATTTGATGGACATGAGGTTTGTCCTTTCCCCCGAACAGATCCTACGGCTCCAACACTTTTGGTGTGGAGTCCTCTCTCCCTGTGGCCAAATACCACATCGGCTGCAGGTTTGTAACATTGCTACACCTCCCAAGCTTGGTAACATAGCCAAGTAACTCCTTGACACTCAGGAGCATTCAAAGGTCTGAAATTGGTCCTCCAGACACAGTTTCTCCTCAAACCCTCGGTCCAAAGACCACTCAACTGGCCCATCTAGGCTCAACGTCGAAACCTTGGCTCTGATACCAAACTGTAACACCTCTTTCAGTTACTTGTAAGCTTGTAACACTCTGATACCATACTATAACGCCCCCTTTTGATCAGTCGGGCAGGTGCTACTTCACGGAATAAGAATCTCATACTCAATTATATATATATATATATATATATATATATATATATATGACATGCATCTAAAACAGGTTAAACACATTTAAACTCAGATTAAACTTAATAATTACTACTAACATAATTAAAACATCATCTAGTACTTATCTTTGAAACAATGGCAGTACCACCAACTAGGTGCAGGCCTTCCACAAACCTCCTAGCCTTAGACTACATTGCTCATCAAGATCAACAGTAGGTCACCCTCAAGCTGGGACTAAGGTCCACCCCAAGGCAAGGAATCCTTGACTAGGCTGAGGTTACAAGTAAAACACACAGTCAGAAGGAAGGAATTCTCTCCTAGGAACCACACATAGTCACCGTCCACAGACTCTCCTTCCCCACATGCCTGTTCCACCCCAGGAGTATACACCTTCTTTGTCAACTAGATAGTCCTTCGACTGCTAACCTCTCTTGCCTTGGGTTTTAGCAATAGATCGGACCAGAAGTCTCCAAGCTCTGTGGCAGCTACAAGGTTCCTGCCAAGAGTTCTCTCCTTCCTCTGTGCACTCTCTCACCTGGAGAGACTCGCTCGCAGGCCAAGCAACCTATTATTCCAACTTCAATCACCTCTCTTACCTAGAGAGAGTGTTGTACAAACTGGCCAACAAGCCACACGCAGTCCAGCACTGCGTGGCCACAACAACCAACTGGGAAAACAGACACGGGCTTTCCAACAGGCTCAATAATGATAGGATGGTCTCACGGTTATGGCTTTGGGATAGAGATTCTACACATAGGCTCAATCTATTGAGATAGAGGATGTCTCTGTTTTCCAGAAAACAACAAAGACAATATCCAAAATCACAGGCTATCCCCCCCCCCGGTTTCAAAATTGCACGAGGTCTCTTGCAGAGGTCGGACAGGTTCACACACAGAGAATCGAGGGTTGAATGGTGGAGGAATCCCCAGTATGCATGAATTCTTAGGTTTTAACTGCATGCACCCAGGTCGAAACCTATCTCTCTAGGGCTGCATGTTTCCCATTTTGCACATGTTCCCCTTCCAAGAACTTAGGATTAAAAAAATACAATATTTCCCATGGCTTTTTGGAATAATATTAAAATATTATTTCCAAGGACTTAAGCCCCTAGGCTCAACACTTAGTCCCTTTTCCCACCTTCCAGGCCCTAATCTCTTTCCCACTCTGTGGAAGCTTAGTCCCCCATCACTCATTCATCGTGGTTGGTCTGCACGCGGTGGTGTTTATATTTTATTACTGTTCTGCATAAATACAGGTACAAAATCAGGCTCTTGGACTTCAACACATAGGCTCTCTGGCCTAATAATCACATAATCCCACTAGCTTATATAAACTTGGCTCACCATCCTATAAAACATATTTACAATTCATTTCATAAAAAAAATTTACAATAGGGCTCAACCTTGGGGACATTACGGGTTGACACCTGGTTGCCAAGAAAAGTTAGGTTTTTGGCCCGGGTTGTGGTAAAAACCATGGCCTAGGCTAGAATTCAGATGTTATGATGGTTAAGACGTCATCGACTAACTCCCGTAATAGGCCACTGAAGGCTGAAAAGGGATTTATCCCAATGTTGTGTTCCAAAGTTTCTGGGAAGGGTTCCCCCCTGTCGATCCTACAGGCATAGGTACTGAGCTTTCCTAGGGTTCCATTGTCCATGGAAGGGGTTACCTGTAGTATAATCAATCCCCCCACTTGGTGAAGGGTCCAAATTTGTTGACATGAAACATAGGAGTAGGGTGTTCCCTCATCTTTTGTTAGAATATCTGACATGGGTGGCAATTCTTGACCCATTCAATGCAATCTTTGATTAACGTTGGCCAATAGTAATCGGCTGATAGAATATTTTGGGTTGTTTCCAACCCAGAAAAATGACCACCACATTCTCCAGTGTGGTAGTTGTTAAGCATGAGGTCCACTTCTTCATGGGTGAGACATCAACAAAGGATGTAATCTATACTTTGACAATACAAAGTGTCTTCGAGAATAATATAGTTTTTTTCCTGATAGTGTATATGTCGACGCTCATTACAAGAAGCAGAGATAGGGCACTTCAAATTCTGGAGATAGACTAGTATATGTGGATACCAGGGGTCTGAAGATGAAATCAGAAAAAGATCTCGTTTAATCAATGATTATTCGGGCGTAACATCACCTGACTCGACCAGAAGTTCTGAAATAAGTTCTACAAAGACGAGTGACTTTTTAGATTTCGCAGACACAAAATCCAAGTCAAATTCCTGGAGGATAACAATCTATCCACTGATCTTTCCGTTGATTACACATCGTGTCAACACATACTGGAATGGATTCACAACAGGAATGGCGATGGTCTTGAAAAACAGGATATAGTGACGGTATCGTTGGACAACATGAACTACTGCCAATGCAAGTTTCTCAACATGGGAGTAGTTGAGTTCTTGTCCAAATAGGCCTCAAATCAAGTAGTAAATCATGTGTTGTTCAAGAAAATCATCCTCTTAAACCAAGACCTTGTCGATGGTAAAATTTATAGTGGCCAAGTACAATAAGAAATATTTATTATAATTGGGTGGTTGAAGTAGGGGGGGAAGATGTGAGGGCATGTTTCAATGATTTGAAATATCACTTAGTGGCTTCGTCCCAATGGAAAGTAACATCCTTCTTTAGTAAATGCATGAACCCTTTTGTGATCTTGGCATAGTTTGCGATGAAACGTCGTAAAAAGTTTTATTTTCCCTGTAAACTTTGAAGCTGAGGGACTGTGCACAGAGGACGCAACTGAACTATCGCCTCAACCTTTAGAGGATCGACCATGATCCCTATTGTCAAAACTATGAAACCTAGCAGATGACCCGATGTCATGCAAAAAATGCATTTGTTTGGAATCAAGCGAATCTTATAGTAGCGACATCGCTCAAAGATAAGTTAGAGGTGTGTGGGATGATCATCTCTCTTACGAGATCGTGATGCTAAATCATCAAGATAATCTTCGACCAGGTGTTTGAGATCGTGGAAAGGAAAAGACATCCCCTGCTGAAAAGTGGCTCCAGCATTCGTCAGGCCAAAAGGCATCTTCCAATAAGAAAATGTGCCCCATGGATAGATAAAAGTTGTTTTATGTTGGTCCTCGGGTTTTATATGCATGTGATTGTATCCCGAGAAACCATCCATGAAAGAAAATACCTCACAGCCTATGCATTCATTGGCAGTCTGGTCAATAAATGTGGTGGGAAAATTATCCTTTGGATAGGCCTTGTTCAAATAACAGAAGTTTGTACATACGCGAATCATACCCTTCCTTTTTTTTACTAGAATGGGATTCGACATCCATTGAGTGAATTGGATGGGGTAGATAAAACCATCTTTGACTATTTTCTCTACTTCAGCCTTAATAACTGCTTCTTTCTGAGGATTAACTAGACAAAGATTATGTCGAACTGGCTTGGAGTCAGGGTAAGTTGTAATCTCTTGTTTGACAATTCTTGGATCAATGCCTGGCATTTCTTCGTAAGATTAGGAAAAAATGTCATAGAATTGTTTAAATAAATCTGTATAGATCTGAATCTCCTTAGGGGAACAATCTGCTCTGACAAAGACATTGTCCACGATGAAAAGGTTTCTAGAGATATCAATAGGTATCGTCTTAGTGATGGTTGCCATATTAAACTTGGGATAAACTGCATGTGTAGCCAGGGGATTGATAGGACAAGACCTATATCCAGTCATAGTCAACACAAAATCTTCTGCCTCTATTGTTCCTAACTCTGGGAGGAAATACGATCTGTGATGGAGACCATCCCAGGGTCTATTCAAACCAGTCAATGCCTCTAAAATCGCCTTTTTAGAGGGAAAGACCAAATCTAAGGAATCCATAGTGGCAAGAGAACCTTGAGCCCAGGCAGGCCCGAGAACTGGATCTAACTCCTATACAGGAGTCGGATTAGGGTCAGCAGAAGCTTACTGGACTATAGAGTACATAAATTCTACCGCGAATAAGGGCATGGACATGCCATGGTTCCCTTTCCCTTCCATCATGGTTGATGGGGAAGAAAGAATCCACAGATCGTTAAAGTAAGTCGTGCAGAATGACGACACTAAAAAATATTTTAGCCTTAGAATGGTCGGAGACAGCCAATATCATTTTGGCATTGTTGGAAGGAGGCGGGTAATTGAAATTACCCACGAGAGGTGGGCATAGACCAACCGCCAGATTGATGATGTTGGGTTGTGGATTATCAATCATTGGGACCGTGGATGCCCCTGTTGAAGGGTCAGCTATGGAGAAGGATAATTGATCAATGTTCATGATTCGTACATCATGTGGAGACAACAAGACCTGAAATACTGTGGAAAACACTATATGCATGGAATATGTCCAACTCGTTCCTAACATTAGGTTGTAGTCGAGAGATGCATTGACCACTTCAAATTCAACGCACACTATCTTCCCTCCTAACTACATGGGGTAAGAAGGAATGATTCGATGTGGTCTGAAAGAACGATCATCAAAAGTCGTAAGAATAGTATGTTAAAGAGACAAAACATGTTGGCCAATGGCCTTCCAACATGCCAACGACATCACGCATGTCAAGGCACCCTCATCAACCATTGTACAAAAAGTATTCTGGGTAGATGATTTTGTGGGGTGAGCCACTACTATCTGAAATGCGACATGGTATGGGAGACGAGGTTTCAAGTTGGTTTTATCAAGTGTGATAGTTCCCAGATTACATGTCTCGCTGGATCCTAAGGCACCTAGTAGAGCCTTTCTCTACGAAGGGTAGCTCTGGAGGACCTCCAAGGATGATATTGTGCAAGGGGTTTGTGACAAATATTACACCACAGAGTAGTTTTGGGAGGCCCTCATGTTTGGATTATGTGAAGCCTTCTTGAAAGCACATTTTGGGATGCATGTCATTGTTTCACCCATCGTTCTCTTGATCTGGAGAGGAACAGACGAGTTTTCAGCTTTTCTACCATTTTCGATAGTACTTGGCATTCCATAATCATGTGCCCTAATAGCTATGTGAGCTTCAACTTTCAACAGATAGATTTTCAAGGTCAAGGGATTACTAGATGATGAAGGGTGTCCCTGACTACCCCCATCTGCGTTCGCAGAGGCTTGAGTTAAATTTTTCCTATGAGGAAATGGATTTGCTAACATTGTAGGTTGTTGCTGTGCCAATAACTTTTGGGCCTCTGTGAGTGGAGGACACAGATGAGTCGGGTGGTCTTCCACAGACAGGTTGCATGACTACTTCGACTTCTTTCTCTCTTTGTTTCCCCCACCAACATTTTTGGTCAGTTTCTTATCCCCCTTACCCTTCTTTCACTATTTTTTCTTCCCTTTAGTCTGCTAGTTGGCCTTTGTGTTCGTCGATTGCATGCTGTGTACATCTGACGTCTGAGCAAGGGGAGAAGCTGAAGTAGGGGTTGGGCTAGACATTGTCTCCTATATTGAAAATTTTTGAAATTTGTTTGACAGTGGATCACTGGGCTTTGTTTGTGTTGAACCAACAATGTCGTCAGCATGTGGTCTAGATTTGTGTCTGGTCTTATCAAGAATAGACCGTCGTGCATCTGGAAAAACTTCATAAATAAAACCAAACTAAGAGTAAATAAACTCTAGTTGTTGAGCTCTCATTATCGCTTCTTCCTATGAAAAGACCCCCAATGTTGCTACGTCTTTGGATAGATGGGGTACCAAATAATTAAGGAACCATTCTAGAAGGAATGTTGGTGGAATTGGTACTACTTTAATAAAGCTCTTTCAACATCGCCATTCTCGGATGTGATTAGAGATATGATCAACCTTTGTCTGCTCAAAGTTGGCCAACAGTTCTGTGTCGACATCGTATCTCACAGGTAATTGAAAATGGTTTAATAAAACCATTGCCAATTCACCAAAAGGGGAGTATCTTGAGCGGTCGAGCTCGATGTACCATTTCATTACACTCCCCATAAGAGTGCACTGAAACATACACAATTGGATGGAGTCATCCCTCAAATAATTGGATGAGCACCATAGGTGAAAAGTGGTCACATGGTCGCCTAGTTCTTCTTTAGTCTTACCTTCAAACTTTAGAATGTACGAAGGAAACTTGGCCAGCATAGTAGGCCAACATGGATTGTGATAGATTGGGTCATTCAATAATCTTGACAAGTATGGAAAATGCAAAGTTTCCAGAAACAATAGCTTAGGTTGTTGAGTATGTACAGGAGGATAGGAGCCTGGGATTTGGTTGTGTAACACCTCTTTTAGTTAATTGTAAACTTTTAATGCTCTGATAGCATACTGTAATGCCCCCTTTTGATCAGTCAGGCAGGCGCTACTTCATGGAATAACAATCTCATACTCAATTATATATAT
>SNQJ01S0013108.1:23962-63688 GCA_010110895.2 Picea sitchensis
CCTCTAGGGGAAAATCCTAGTTTGGGAGACAGTCCCCCAAGACATTACCCAAATTTCCTTCTTCTACCCCCCACTCGGAGTCCAATCATTTCAGGTAGTTGCAACCCTTACCCTTCCTAACATGGTGCCTTCCATCCCTGTCTCGTATCTACATCCACTTGCAATGGTTCCTCAACCACCTCTCCCTCCTCATACAGAGGGAATACCAATGCAAATTCCAGTAAAATATCCTGCCACACCACCATCCCCCCTCACCGTAGGCACCTCTGTCATTGTTGGGGGTAGACTAAAGAATAAAGATCCCACATATCCACTTCCTCCACGAGTTCAAACTCCTTGCGCATTATGAGAAATAGATGGAAACCCCACTAATAGATGTCCTACTCTTCCTGATTTACGCAATCTGATTCAACTCCCCAGAGAAACCACATTTCTCGCCACTCCACCAAGTACGTCTACAACTACTACCGAGTCCTCCCCTGCCAGCAA
The DNA here is from genome assembly GCA_010110895.2 of Picea sitchensis. Taxonomy (NCBI): domain Eukaryota; kingdom Viridiplantae; phylum Streptophyta; class Pinopsida; order Pinales; family Pinaceae; genus Picea; species Picea sitchensis. The sequence goes on from SNQJ01S0013108.1 coordinate 24,452, forward strand.
TAAAGGGTTGTAGACCAAATTCGCTTGTGCGATATGTTCAACATATGGCCATTATACTCATGATTGCCCAACTCTAACTCAATTTCGCCAAACATTGGCCGCAGTATGCCAAAAATCCCAGCCTGGGCCTCCTCTGGCTCTCCCTACTTATACTCACATTACTGACATCTATTATGTCTCTACATCAGTCCCCGAACATATGCGATGTCCTTGTACTCTTTGTGACTCACTTGCTCATTTAACATACCAATGTCCTTTGATTATTGAATATCGATTTTGTCAATCAACCCATATTCAACCTTATATGACCACCTTACTGCATGTGATGGAAGTTACTTCCCCCATCCCCTCTCCATATACTTTCCATATCTTCTCCACTGAACCAGAATCACTTCCTAGCCCTCCCTGGTTCACCTTACGACTGTATAAGGATGTTCCCTCAAACCCTCCTAATTCTCTGGAAATTTTCCCACATGAAATCTTCCCCCTACCACAATCCATTACCCACATGATCTTGACATTTGGTTTATATCTAGCGACAGATGGCACCCCATATATACTATCCCTTATACGTCCTCACACTTAGAGGACAACCATGCTCACTTGTCGTAGGTTCCCCGTATCCCCACACAGGATCACCTATCTTCTTTAATTTTCCACTACGATGAATATATCTTGGATAAATTAACCACCCCCTATTTCCCATGTAATGCACTCCATCATTGAGCACTCTTTCTTTCACATATGACCTTTCACCCTCCTGTCCAAGCTCCCATTTGCACAATCAAAACCAAGGATTTCATTCCTCCTGGGCATATAGATTGGTTCAACAACCCTATCCCTACCCTCGATTCTTTGAATAAGGAAATATGGCCAACATTTCCCCTACTCTCAAAATTGACATTTCCATTAAACCAAGAATCATATAAGAAATCACCATTAGTGTTGCATGCTCCCCTGAAGAAATCACAACTTACAAAGCTCTCTTTCAGGAATAATGGGATATTTTTCCTTGGTCATATAATGAGATGCCAAGAATTGATCCATCTATCGTCGAACATCGAATCGACACTTGGCCAAATATCCTCTCAGTTCATCAAAAGCAGCGACCCCTTCACCCATCAAAAGTTGCAGCTATCAAAGATGAAATTGACAAGTTACGCTATGTCGGGTTCATTTAACCTATTCCGTACACTTCATGGGTATCCAACCCCATCCCCGTTAACAAAAAACAAGGCACTCTTCATGTTTGCATAGACATTCGCGATCTCAACCATGCTTGTCCCAAAGACAACTTTCCATTCCCCTTCATCGACCAAATTATCGATGACTGTGTTGACCATGAAGCATTTTCCTTTATGGATGGGTTCTCCCGCTACAATCAAATCCAAATCAATCCAGTTGATCAGTATAGAACTGCTTTTACTACCCCTTGGGGTACCTTTTCTTATCGCATCATGCCTTTTGAACGTAGGTCCTACATTTCAACAGGCCATGACCTATGTTTTCCATGATATTGCTCACATCATCCTCGCTTATTTGGAAAAACTCACTTCTCAATCCAAAAAGAGAACTCAACATTTAGACAACTTATGCATCGTTTTCCAACGATGTCGCCAATATAATATCTGCTTGAACCCCCTCAAGTACGTATTTTTCATCACTACCAGACGCCTTCTTGGGTTCATTGTCTCCCAACAAGGCATCATGGTGGACCCCATCAATGTCCAGGATATCACATAAATTCCACCACCAAGGAACTTACGCCAACTACAAAGCTTACAAGGAAAATCCAACTTTTTACGTCACTTTGTCCTAGAGTACACCACTTGTGTGAATGGTTTCCTCCACCTTATGCATCATGATATCCCATTCTAAAGGGATGAACATGCTCAAACAACTTTTCATGGCTTAAAATATGCCTTATCCAATGCCCCTTTGATTATTCCTCCAGACTATGATTGCGATTACATCCTCTATTTGTCAGCCTCAACCGTCTTAGTAGCAGGGGTCCTTGTCCAACTAGGGAAGATGAGCGTGAACATGTCATTTACTATATCAGTAAAAATATTTCAGGGCCACCCCTAAAGTAAAATCTGGATGAGAAACTTTCCCTAGTAGTTGTCCTAGCAGTCCAAAAGTTGTGCCATTAGATCATGCTCTGAACTACCAAGGTCGTAGCAGATTCCATCCCCATGCAGTACTTCCTTAGTTGTCGAAAAATTAATAGAAAATTTTCCCAATGGATTGTCATCCTCTAGGAATACAACCTAGAGTTCTCAACTCTCTAAAGTAAGAAAGCACTTGTCCTCACCGAATTCATTACATCTTCTCCCTCAGATGCCAAATCCTCCCCTGTCAATACGGATTTCCCTGACAAACAACTTTTCTTCATCCCCCCCGATGAGCCTTGGTATGGTGACCTTCTTGTCTACCTTCAGACACAAAATTTTGGGTCTCATCTCTCTTGATATGATCATTGGCACATTTTGTAATGTCCCTCTCCAAATAGGAGCTCCAGAGAGGAGGCTTAATGGTCTAAACCACCCTTTTAGACTATAACCAGGGCTAGAAAAGGGGTAAACAGGGTTACTAGATGTCACTCCAGTCACAGGTGTTATATTCGGAAAGTGGCATTGAGCTAAAAAGGGTTAAAAGAACTTTTAAGTCATTATGAGCTAAAAATAGAAGTCAACAGTGAATTAGGGTTTCAACAGTGATTTACGGTTTTGGAAGTCAACAGTGAATTAGGGTTTCAATAGTGATTTAGTTTTTTGGAAAGCTATAAAGGATGGGTCAGTGACCTAATTCATGATTATGCGGATTATGACTTGTCATTAAGGAAAAGAGGTGCATCTCAGGAGAGATAGTTCAGTGGATTCCAAGAGGAAGACACCAGTTGGATGATTTTGGTGTTGGGAGACACACCCTAGTCACTAGGAAGATCATTCAGGTCTTCCATCATTCTTCAGTAGAAGTTACATAGTGTTTAACAACAAGGGTGCATTCATCCAGAGTGAGGGCGCAGCTTCTGAGAGGGTTTTTAGTCGACTTATCCCAATGAGGGAGGATTCTAATATTTCCTTTCGACCAATTTGAGAGGAGGGAAAGGCACATATTTTTCCTAGTTCCTCATCAGATTCCGATGGAGGAATCAACTAGGATGCATTTTCCAGACTTGGACATGTGACAATTTTGGTAGGCACATTTGGGGTTCCAGAGCGAGCATTAGACCAAGTTCAGGGAAACCCTTTTGAACCATTTCCCAGTATACCAAGGCGATCATTTTGAGACATATCTCATCCGATTCCGATGGTGGAATCACTAGGACATGTTTTTCTAGAAGAAGAGGGGTGCATTCCCCCAGGGGTATTCATCCAGGGTTTGGATTCATCAGCAGAGGGGTCCGACAGATACTAGTACTGAGAACTAGAGTATGTTGCATCATTTGGGAGAGTTTCTAGGCCAGTCCGAGAAGTATAGCTCCTAGGGTGAACTTTCCAGACTTCCAGCAGTTACCATTAGAATTGCCATAGTCCTAGTGCATCCATTGATTCTGCAGTGCTCCCATATTTCGGGTATTATCTTTTAGTTTATTATTTGTATTCTGGCTAAGATCCTTTGTCTATTGATCTAGTCTAGTATTGTTAGTTTATTCAACCACATTCATCCATTTTGTAATCAACAAAAATATCATAATACAAACTTTACAGTCCTTTGTTTCATTTGATATTTGTATGATCATTTATATGCTGTAGACCATTGATCCTACAGACACATTAGCAGCGTTTCCTAGACTAGCCAAGTCAAAAACATTACAGTGGTATCAGAGCTTTATTCCTGCTAGCCTATGACTAAAGACAATGAGTGCAGCAGAAGACGCATAGGGCTGTGAACACGTAGGTGATGAATATGTCACTTAAAACATGCATAAGGAAAGAAGGCATAGGTCTGAATTTCCCCCTTTTCCGCCTAGCTTAGAGGAAGAGGAAGAGGTGCACAAAGAAGCAGAGAGAAGGGCAGAGAGTGAGACTGAGCGCGAGGCAGAGAGGATGCTAGGAGACAGATATGAGCAACCAAAGGGAAGTGGCAAGTCCCCCTTAGATCCATAGACAAATTTCATGTAGGTTATCAACAACATGTTAGCTATTCAACGGACCATGTCTCAGTCCTTAGCACAGGTGGTTTATAGATTGGCTAGAGTGAGCACCCCAGACACACAAGTCTCGTATGCAATACAAGGGAACTCAAGATCAAAAAATAGACCCCAGTCACCCTCTCGCACATACACCTCTGTGAGTATGATTCTGAGACCCTTGTTTCCCAGTTTCCATAGGGCACCCCCAGTAGAAACACCGCCACTGATATCATAGAGGCCACCCACTCATGTAGAGGACATTGTAGACTATAGGAGGGAGTATGAAACATTGGGTCTTGACTTCCATTAGGACATGACCCTAGTTGAGTACTATGGACTCAGACTCAGGAACTGTTCCAGAGAGATACAAAGGGGAGGACTGCAACAACAGTAGGGTCATAACATGGATTTCATACAAAAATTTGGTAAACTCACCATACCTTCTTTCGACAGATTGTCCAAATGCACTGCCAGAGCTTGGGTACAGAAGCTAGAAACATACTACTAGCTCAACCAAATTACCAAGACAGAGGCCATCAGTTTCACAACCTTACACTTGGAGGGTGAGGCACATGAGTGGTGGTATCATGGATTGGTGGGATTGGGTCATAGTCGCATCACTTCCTAGAGGGAGTTCAAAGAGAGGCTCATGGACAGGTATGACAGGAGGGATCGAGAGATCCACTTCAGGGATCTAGCCCAGTTGAGAAAAACTAGCACAGCAGAGGAATTCATCATGGAGTTTTAGCGGGTATTCGTGGCAGTGACATATATATTAGAGCCTAGGATGATCATTCTCTTCACAGAGGGACTCACCAAGCCTTTGAGAGGATGGGTGAAGGCGTACAGGCCTCCCACCTTGTAGGATGCCATCCTTTGCACTCAATATTTGGCAGACTCAGTGCCAAAGACTAAAACCTTTTCCAAACCCTTCGTACCCCAGAAGGATTGATACAAGAAGTCATTCCAGAGAGAATGGAAGGGCAAGGAGAAGTTGGATGATGAGACTAGGCAAGAGCTTATGAGGAAGAATATTTTCTTCAACTGCAGAGACCCTTGGGTCCTAGGCCACCGGTGCATGGGCAAGGGAGAGATTCATTATATTGAGGTGACAATAGATAGTGTGGACAGTGAGGAGGAGGAGCATGACAGTGGATCCACTAGCTCAAAGGAGGAGTCAGCACAGGAAGAGGAGAAACCTCCCCATAGACCTCCGACACCGGCAGGAGTCGATCCTCCAGTAGTCCCAGAGCTACCTGAGCAGGCTAATAGGAGGAAACCAACAAAGGGAGGAGTCATAGCAACCCTTTTTGGTGTTCCCAGGTATGATACCCTCCAGATCAGAGGGACTATTCAGGGGCAATAGGAAATTACCTTGATAGATGGTGGGGCCACCCACAACTTCATCGACGCTTCACTGGTATCGAGACGAGAACTTCAGATAGAGGAGTTTGAGGGGTTTGATGTTGCAGTAGTAGATGGCCACAAAATGGAGTGTCTAGACAGAGTTCCAGACTTGGAGGTAAATTTAGGCAACTATACAGTGAGAGATACATTTTATGTGGTTGACCTATCTGACACATATGTGGTGTTGGGAATCCAGTGGATGATTACCTTGGGAAAAATCACCACCAATTACTAAACCTTGGATATCGGATTCAGAGACCATGACGGGAAGAAGGTTGTTCTAAGAGGTATGTAGATAGGAGCACCCAGGACAATTTCAGCAAAGAGGATGGAGAGGATATTCAGACATGGGGAATTAGCATATGTCGCAGAGTGTTTGATCACCACGTGGAAGGATTCAGAGGATCAAAAACAGTATCATACAAAGATCAAGAATTTCTTGGGATGACATCAACGGGTTTTTGAGTCGATTCCACCAGGGAGACCACCTGACAGGGGGTTTGAGCACACCATTGAGTTGGAAGAGGGGGCCAAAACGATGATCACCCCCCCCTATCATCATCCTAGGAGGTTCAAGGATGATATAGAGAAGGAAATCAAGGAATTGCTAGCAATGGCTCACATCAGACCGAGCAACATCCCATTCACTTCTTCAGTTGTCCTAGTTCTGAAGAAGGATGGCACCATGAGGATGTGCATTGATTATCGAGCCTTGAACAAGAAAACCATCAAGAACTGGTATCCTATCCCATGCATTGACGAGTTGTTGGATGAACTGCATGGGGCAATTTTCTTCTCAAAGATTGATCTACACTCTGGGTATCACCAGATCAATATCCAAGACTAGGACATAGAGAAGATGAAATTTCGATGTCACTTTGGACATTTCAAGTTCTTGGTTATGCCATTTTGGATAACCAATGCACCCGCCACGTTCCAGTCTTGCATGAACCACATATTTATGGATCAGTTGAGGAAATCAATCTTAGTTTTCTTCAATGACATCTTGGTCTACAACAAGACATGGTAGGAGCATATGAGGCACTTGGATGTGGTATTGAGCATCATGAAGGCACAGTCATTATATGCCAAAGAGTCCAAGTGTGAGTTCAGTATGATAGATATGATTTAATTAGGCCATATCATTAGTGCAAAGGGGTTCATGTGCACTAGGAAAAGATTAGGGCCATTCTGGACTGGCCTACGCCCAGGAACGTAACAAAGTTGAGGATTTTCTTTGGGTTGTGCAGCTATTGCAGGCAGTTTGTCTAGGGTTTTTCTCATCTTGGAGCACTGCTGACGGATCTTACCAAGCATGGGGATTTCATCTAGAAAGAGGAATCACATAAATCATTTGATCATATGAAGGAAGTCATGAGCACTTTTCCAGTATTAGCATTACCAGACTTCACCTTGCCATTTGTACTGGAGTGTGATGCATCTGGCGAGGGTATCAAGGCAGTTTTGATGCAGGGACGACACCCCATTGTATTTGAGAGCAGAAATCTCAGTCAGGATGAGAGGTTGTACTCCATTTATGACAAGGAGATGTTGGAAATCATGCATGCCTTGACCCAATTTAGACAATATTTGGTGGGCAACAAATTCGTGGTCAAGACAGATGACAACAACTTGAAGTATTTCCTTGAGCAGAAGGACCTCATTGAGCACCAACAGAAATGGGTGACGAAGGTACATGCATTCAACTTAGACATAGAGTATGTCAAGGGGAAGAAGAACATTGTGGCTGATGCACTATTGAAGAGACCTGCAACCTGTTCTTTGATGGAGATTTCAGCAGATTGGAAATCCCACTTATTAGTGGAATATTCCAAGAACAAGTTCTCTTGTGAGGTGATGGATGGAAAGATACAGGATGACGGGTATAGGGTCATTGAATATGTCATATTATACAAGGATAGAGTCTACTTGGTGCCAGATTTGAGGCTCAAGAAGAAGATCCTCATAGAAGTTCATGATTCACCACTAGCAGGCCATCATGAGGGGTTCTTCAAAACCTACAGACAGATCAGGGAGAGGTTCTCATGGAAGGGCCTCAAATAGGGCGTTATGAGAGATGTCAGTGAGTGTATGAATTTCTAGCAGAACAAGTCAGAGCATGCTCTTCCAGTAGGGCTACTTTAGCCAGTCTCCATTCCAGAGAAGAAATGGGAGAGTATATCGATGGACTTCATCACAGGCCTACCCAAGGTCTAGAGTAAGGACTCCATCTATGTAGTGGTTGAAAGATTGACCCAGTTTTCTCACTTCTATGCCATACCAAAAGAGTACAATGCAGTTCAGGTAGCTTAGCTATTCTTCAGGGAGGTCTTCAGACTTCATGGGTTGACGAGGAACATCGTCAGTGACAAGGACAGTCGGTTCATGGGGACATTCTGGAGAGAGTTATTTCAGTTGGTGGGGATAGAGCTGACACCCAGCACCAACTATCACCCTCAAACAAATGGGAAGACCAAGATTGTCAACAAGTGGGTTGAAGGATATTTAAGGAACTATGTAGGTGGACAACAAAAAGCATGGGTTAAGTCACTACATCTAGGAGAGCATTCCTACAACACCACTTTCCACATGTCCATTGGTATGACACCCTTTTGAGAAATATACAGATATGATGCTCCCACTTTGGTAGACTTGGTTTTTGGGGAGAGTAGAGATCCCAAGGACAACGATTAGATCATAGAGAGTCAAGAGATTCTCAAGTTGCTGAAAGAGAACCTATAGTGGAACAGAACCGACAAAGGATGAGTGCGGACATGCATAGGATAGATTACAACTTTGAGGTTGGGGATTTGGTTTTCTTGAGACTCCAACCTTACAGACAATCATCTCTAAAGAAGAGTGGGGCCAAGAATCTCAAGCCTAGATTTTATGGCCCGTATAGGATCATGCGCTGAGTAGGAGAGGTTTCTTATGAGTTAGAGATTCTAGAGGGGAGAAATATTCATAACTTGTTCCATGTATCTTGCCTCAAAAAGGCAATGGGACAATTCATTAGCACATCAGAGGAGCTTCCCCCATTGGATGAGGAGGGACAGTTGGAGCTAGTTCTGGAGGAGGTGTTGGAGTTTCGGGAGAGAAAACTAAGGAGCGAGGTCATCAAAGAGTGTTTGATCAGATGGAGAGGACTTCCAGTAGATGATTCTACTTGGGAGAGTGAGTAGGTGTTGCAGCACCCTGGATTGGTATTTCTTGAGGATAAGCAATTTCATGAAGGGAGGACTGTAATATCCCTTTCCAAATAGGAGCTCGAAAGAGGAGGATTAATGGTCTAAACCACCCCGTTAGACTATATCCAGGGCCGAAAAAGGGGTGAATAGGGTTACTAGAGGTCACTCCAGTCACAGGTGTTATATTCGGAAAGTGGCATTGAGATAAAAAGGGTTCAAAGCACTTTTAAGTCATTATGAGCTAAAAATAGAAGTCAACAATGAATTAGGTTTTCAACAGTGATTTAGAGTTTTGGAAGTCAATAGTGAATTAGGGTTTTAGCAGTGATTTAGCGTTTTTGAAAGCTATAAAGGAAGGGTCAGCGACCTAATTCATGATTATGTAGATTATGACTTATCATTGAGGAGAAGAGGAGCATCTCAGGGGAGATCGTTCAATGGATTCCAGGAGGAAGACACCAGTTGAATGATTTTGGTGTTGAGAGACACACCTTGGTTACTGGGAAGATCATTCAGGTCTTCCATCATTCTTCATCAGCAGTTACATAGTGTTCAGCAGCAAGGGTGCATTCATCCATAGTGAGGGCGCAACTTCTGAGAGGGTTTTTAGTCAACTTATCCCAACTAAGGAGAATTCTGATATTTCCCTCCAACCCATTTGAGAGGAGGGAAAGGCTCATCTTTTTATTGGTTCTTGATCATATTCTGACAGAGGAATCAACTGGAATGCATTTTCCAGACTTGGACGTGCGACACTTTTGGCAGGCACATTTGGGGTTCCAGAGCGAGCATCAGACCAGATTCCGGGAAACCCTTCTGACCCATTTCCCACTAGACCAAGGCGGTCATTTTGAGACATATCTCATTTGATTATGACGGTGGAATCACTAGGACATATTTTTCCAGAAGAATAGGGGTGCATTCCCTCAAGGGTATCCATCTGGGGTCCAGATTCATTAGTAGAGGGGTCCGACAGATACCTGTACTGAGGACTAGAGCAGGGTGCATAATTTGGGATAGTTTCCAGGCCATTCTGAGAAGTATAGCTCCCAGGGAGAACTTTCCAGAATTCCAATAGTTACCATCAGAGTTGCCATAGTCCCAACACATCTATTGATTCTGCAATGCTCCCATATTCTGGGTATTATCTTTTAGTTTCTTATTTGTATTCCGGCTAAGATCCTTTATCTGTTGATCTAGTCGAGTATTGTCATTTTATTCAACCGCATTAGGACATTTTGTAATCCACAGAGATATCATAATACAAAATTTGCAATCCTTTATCGCATTTATTATTTCTATGATCATTTATATGTTGTAGACCATTGATCCTACACACAAATTAGCAATGTGTACTAGACTAGACAAGTCAGGAATATTCCATCAGGCCCCTCGATATCTCTTCATTGTATATGTTCTTTATAGACACGGGGGTCCACACCATCCTTCGTCGATGTTTGACCATTGACTAAGCTGACAAAGTCTTGAATGATTTCCATAGAGGTGCTTGCAGTCATCACCTCTCAGGTATTTCCATCGCCCAAAAAATCATTCAAGAAGGTTACTTTTGGCCCACATTGTTTCATTATTTCATCCATGCCATCAAGCAATGCGACAAATTTCAGTGCTATGCAAACAAAGAACGAGCACCACCAGCTCTTCTACATCCAGTCATCACTGTCGTCCCCTTCTGCAAACGGGGCATAGAATTTATGACTTGCAATCCTCCATATAGTAATAGACACAAGTACATTGTCATGGAAGTAGATTACTTTACCAAATGGGTTGAAGCCATGCCCACTTTCAACAATATCGATGACACAACAAAACCTATTTTCTTCAACGATGTCATTACCCGATTCGGAGTCCCATTGCAGTTAGTGTTCAATCACATAAAACACTTTGAGAATGAGATATTTGCAGACCTCTCCTCAAAATTATGCTTCTCCCATGAGTTTTCCTCCCCATTCTAACCTCATTCTAATAGAAAGGTCCAGGATATCAATAAAGTATTCAAAACCATGCTACAATGTACCGTCAACAAACATAAGATCAATTGGCATCATATGTTCTTTTCCACATTATGGGATTATCGCATGGAAGTCAAGACTACCACCGATTTTACATTGTTCCACCTCGTCTATGGGATCAAAGCTACCCTCCCTATCCTGTGTGAATTTCAAACACTACGCAATGCCATCAAGCTATTACCTGAGACTGCTCCAACGGAGCAGCGCTTGCTGACCTTAGAGTCGCTGGATGAAGATCGTTGATCCTCATTACAGAAACATGAGGAAGCTAAAAAGTGATCCAACGCCACCTTCAACTGCCATATCAACCTTCACTCATTCAACGAAGGGGATCTCATCTTAGCATACAATATCGCCTAGGATACCCTTGGCCATCGGAAATTTGAGTCCTTATGGCATGGACCCTACATTGTCCCTCCATCTACACAATCACATTCCTCAGGGAAGCACTTTTCTCACATCACAATTAGGTATGCATGATCATGTTCAAAATTATCATATAGTTGTTATATGTTATTTATCATCAGATACTATTCACATGAAGTATTTTTTTTTATGTGTGTAGGTACTTGGTCATCACAATGACACAACCCCTTCAGGTATATGTTTGACACTGGCATGTAATTATTCCCTCTGTAAATCAATTGCATCTCCCAGTTACACCCTATGACATTTACCTTTAGGGTCCTTACACCCAGCTCTGTAGTACCGTCACCTCTGCTACATTTTGGTACTATCACCTGACAACACTCTCCCCCACATTAGTTTTCCCACTCAAAGTTCCCCTTCGCAACTTGACACTCATGCTGATTTCAACCCCCAAGGATGGGAGTCTTGATAGTCTCATGAACTTTCGAGAATAAGCCACATACTTCTTCTCATCATGTTTTTGTCTTTACCAATGAGATCCCAAGTTATATCATCTTGGTTCTATTAATTGCACCTTCGCAACACCATTAGCCCTCCATCTCATCCACCATCAATTTTCCCATCTGCAGATTTCCTTCCATTCATTTACCTCGTATAGAAATCCACCAATGGGGCCCTCCCAGGACAAGCCATCTTGCACTGGGGCACCCATTTCTGTACCTGTACATTCAACCAAAATTATTCTTTATTTATGTGGTAATTATATAAATCCTTTGTTTCCAACATTTACTTAGCTTTTTCTAATCACACTTGATGACATTATTTTCTTGGAAAAGCAACCCATGTCACCCTTGGTTGGGGAATCCACTCTCTCTCTTCATTCCGACATTGTTCATAAACCCTGAGTATCCCAAGTCCATGTACCCATGATATCTGATTTTGTCCACTTTGTTAGCCTCTTGCACAGTTTAACCCCATATCTAGTTGTCCCCCTGATACTAGATACAATTTTACGGTTGCTGCCAATCCCCCTTCAAAATTCTCGAACCAAGGGAAGTCTTGAGTCTCACTACATATTTACTTATTTTATGTTACGTATCAGTACCTGATCTCATCTCAATGGATTTCATGAATCCCATTGCTTCTTGGAGTCATGTCTCCCTTCTTTTTGACATCAACATAGTTTCCAGGAGGGCGATAATATCTTGACTCTCATTACCTTCATAATGAGGAGCCTCAGACGACACATAGAGAATAATCATTTCTCTTTGATTCCGTTGACCCCAATAACATTCGAATTCAACAAAATCTCATGTTATGGTGGGTATTACTATGTGACTATTGCAGTTGATTCATACCAGTCGAAGACTTCTAAATTCATTAGGCCATCAATGCCTATGATTCATCGACACTTCTTACAGGCATCCTTGCCTCACCTCAGAGTATGTTCAGCACTCATAACTGTCATCTGTCATTATCAACCACCCCATAGGGAGTTGCAGTTATCTACACCAATATACATCTTCAATTACCGTCTCACATTTTGGTTACATGACATGAGCATGGGGTATGCTCTCCTCGTTTGTACACATATTTTCTTTTTTCTCCCTAGAGAAAGGTTTGGGTCTCACAGTTTCCCCTCTCCCTTTGGCATATCTCTCTTGCAGTTCCTCTCAACACTCTTCATTAGAATGACACTCTCAGTAAAATAAATATTGATGTATTTAGGCTATATGTATGCTCCTAACCTCGCACATCAAGGGGCATGTGTTATCACTGAAATATTGTCCTCAACATCGCATGCAAATGGTTACAGAAACACAACAATACCAACAACAATTAGTTCACCTGTAGCACTAAAATACATTTCAAAAGGCAAAAACTATACAGTTGGGAAAAAATTGACATGCACAAATTCACCAAAGGAAGCGCACACAAAGTGTGCAAGCCAACAAATCCCTTAGAGCACACAATGTGCCAATCCACGACTATGTATGATAAAAGATGCACACTCCTATGAATGACGCATTTGTGGTTCTTGTCACCCCACAAACCACTTACGAACTAGCTCCCAACCTGATTTGACCTCCATATCTGAGAGAAATACGAATGGGGGGCTAGTCAAGGACCAAAGGGTTTCCTAAAAGGCCCCTTGTTCACACCAAGAACCAATTATATTTTTCCTTGGAGAATTTTTATAAATAAGAGCCATGGGTGCAGTAAGAAACCAAGATCTTCATAGTATTGTTATGCTGCCTCAATTCTCCCTTGGGAATCCTCTTTTCTCCTTGGAGTATTCAAGCATCATTGCAATAGGCCATTCCACTCACCTCTTGAGGGAATAGGCATTGATTGTCTTCACCATTTTCCATTTTTCTTTCATTGTAAGATGAGATCTCCATTAGGGAACTCAAGAGACCTCCCAAGGAGGAAGAGGGGACTCATAAGTCCTCATTTTTCTCTACAATGTTTTTCCTACTAATCAAATAGTCCATTGGTAGCATTATCTTGGTCATTGGTTGATTGTTTATGGTTCTAATTTTCTCATGCATTATAACTTTTATTTCTTAGTTGTTTAGTTTGTTTCTTTTTTTATTACATGTTTTTGGATTGTTTAACCCACTCACAAACTTCTGTCTTGTCTAGAAGGCCCAACTAGGCATGCAAGTGTTGTTGTTTTTCTCACCCGCGTGACAAAACTAACACAACACCTTTGAAATAAGAATTCCATTTAGACGTATAATGGACAACTAAATATATGATCTTGATTTAGGGAAAGAAAAATGAATGTAGTGAGGTAGGGACAAGCTAGACCAAAGCAACGCCCGCCCTTTCAAAAGAATAATTTCACTCAAGCATGAATATATTCAAAGGGAGAACTCATAAAATAGGCACCATTTAGCGCATATTTCATGGTAGTAGAAGCTATTTATAATATTTGATTCAATTGTAGTCTTTCTTTATTCATCTTGCTCCATGCCTTTCCTAGTGTCTAGACTTGGCTTGAAATGACATTTCATTTCCATTTGATCAACTCATTTCCAATTTGATGTTATGGGCGTTTATTTCCCACTTATACCTCTCATTCTTGGTAAATGACTATTGTGGGAGCAATTACTTGGTAAAATACTTCTTTGACTAGATGAACTCAGGAAAATGGAATCAAGGAAATTTTGTAGTACTTCTTAAATTTTGTGATGACCTCCCCAATAATAATGCATGTTGTTCCACCAGGGCTAGTGGCTTTGAACCTTTGATAACTGAAATAGGGACCTACGATGGTGGGCTTGGTGATAACTCACCACCAATTTAGGCAATTTCTATGATTATGTTATGCTCAATCGAATTAGGATATGATCAAGATTGCTTGTCACTGTTCACACCTATGGGGTGAAAAATAGCCACATGAGATATTATGGCATCAAGCTAATCATGATAAGTTGCATTGAAATGACAAGTTGAGGTGAAATTAGGTGCTCTCCTTTTAAAGTCGGTTCTTTTCCAGCATGCCCCATAGTGGTAGAATATGGAAGCCTTAAGAAAAAGATATTATGTGTTTCATACTAGTATTATACCAATTACAAGTCTATAACTATATGGAAAACTTGACGATAATGTAAAAGCCAACATTCAACACGTGGATAGAGAAGATCACTGCATTTAGATAACATCGAATTGGTTTTCCATGAGGCTTAGGATGAACCTTCGAAATGGAAGAGAAATAGTTAAGTGGGGTGTCCATGTTGTTTCAATTCATCTTTCACGCTTGCGTTCCTATACATCGGGTTATGCATTTCCCAACCATCCACATGTTGGTATGTGCATCCAATAATTGCTATGTTTTGCAAAGATTATGGCATCATGAATAGAGAATGTCCTTAACCTATATCTACTAGGTACTATTTTGAATAAACCGTGGTACACCTATAGGAATGACTCCAATGATCCAGAACTTGACCAAATTTTTGTACTCACTCTACTTAAAATTAAATATAATCCATGCTTTTAATTGAACCATGTCACATTTCTTACCTTAGATATTTGTTGGGATAATAACACTTTGTGTGTAGCATTTATTTTTTATTCAAGCCAACACCTCAAATCCCATATACGAATCATTGAAATACTGAAATCATAAAATAAAATAAAAATCTTTATTATAATACTCTTTATTATTATAGTTAAATTTTCGAAAAAAACATTCAAAATTATGAAAATACTCCACACAAACGTAAACCACATAGCCCTAAATAGCTTTGCCCAAAAACATAACTTTTAAGGTCATGCAAAGGATGCGATTTTCCAAAGAGAATAGTCATTAAAGTTATGCAAAGGATGTGATTTTCCAAAGAGAATAGTTGCCATGTAGATTGAGAATAGCAACAAAAACATGCAACATAGCAATATCATATAGATTAACCATAGTTTAAAAAACATGAAACATGACATAATTTGAAAAGACCTACATCATAACTTGAAAACATACATCATTACCTTGCAAGTGCAACATGCCTATCGACACAAGAAGTATCCCCAAAGAAACTACAACCATTAAATCAAGAGGGCTCCTCAAAGCATAATGATAACAACGCTCTCAAAGCGACTACCACTATTGTCGAGGACCCATCATTATTATACGTGAAAAATATACTACCACAGTTGCTAATATAGCAGTTGGAGAATGTCGAAAGGTATTCGTTGTTAAAAAATTTATTAAATTTTATTATTGATTAATAAATAAATAGTTGCACTTAATTTATCTGGTGTTAATATTTTAATTAATCACTTACGTGTCAATCAATTATCAAAGTAATTTTTAAATATGATTAGATAAATGTAAAAAAGTAAACACATAAACGGATGTCTTTATAATAGCTAGGAAGTTAATGATTGAAATCACAACCATTTATTTTGTGTGACTACTAAGAATATTCCAGCCATATTTAATCTTGTCCATAAAAAACTTATTAAACACTAAACCCCTATTAAATCTGCCCATTATCAATAAATGTACGCCTTTCCGCATAATTAATAAATAGTTATTGTTATTAGTAAAACCAAATATGGATTATAAACCTCAGATTCATAAATAAGTGTTGGGTATCATTTTATAAAAGAAAGAGATGAAAAACACTATCCCTATATATTTGTTAAAAAATAATCATTTGTTTAATATTTCATTTTCGACATGGTTTGTTTGATATTTCATTTTCAACACGGTCTTAATGTTAGAACAAAGAATAATTTTAGTGTGGACATATTTTATTTCCAATCGTGATAATCAAATTTAGATATTAGTATTTTACTAATATAATAATAAATTTTAAAGAATAAATTTCTTGAAGGTCAATGTACTTTTTATTGATGTAAAAGAAGCTTTATTTGGATGAAAATATATTGATAGAATTTTGGCATGTCACCTTTGATTCAATTATTGAGTTTGTTTATATCTTTATAAATATTTAATAAAATATAAACCAATGGAATAGAAGCCATTCAAAGTATTAATTAATTTTTTCTCTTGCTTAAGTTTTAATAATTATAAAATATAAACCATTCAATAGAATATAAGCGTTTCAAAGTTTTAATTAGTTTTTTCTCTTCCTTAAGTTTTAATAACCCTTTCATTTGTAGACTATTTTTAATTGTTTAGGATAATTTAACATGATATCATGGTAAAGGTTAGTTTTAATTTTTGTTAAAATAAATTTGTATTTAATTTAATTTTTTGGATAATAAGGTAGGAATAAGAAGAGTTTATCTTAATTTTGTGTAAGAAAATTTAGTGATGTTTATTTTGCAAATTTTACTTGAAAAAATAATTAGAGTAGTGATTTTTATTTTTTTTTGGATAAAAACAAGTTGTTTACATAAGAAAAAAAAAATCCAAATTTCATTGAAAGATGAAAGATTGATAAATATTCAACTTGGTTGAGGATATCAATTGAAAACTTCTTACTTCTAAACAAATAAAAATAAATAATGACAAAATTAATAAGTAGATAAATAAATATTTATTATAAATCTTGTGTTTCTAGGCATAGTTTCATATAATATATAAATCAATGACAAAAAGATATGAGACTATCTAAATAAAAAAAATGTGAGAGAAAAATAAGTCTTTAGATGAAGTACATGGTGAGAAAGAATATGAGTGTTTAAATATTTTTACTTCAAAGATTTATTTTCACAATTAGTTATTCAGGGACTAACCATATAAAGAATTGAAGCATTAAATCATCAAACTATAATTATGAATAAAGTGGAAAAACACACAAAAATATAAGAATAGAAAATGTACATTACTATTATTTTTATGTGATAGCCAAAGAGGTTTTTGGAAGTGGATGGATACACAATTTTTTTTTCATATCAAGAAGATCAAATTTCAAATGAAGATGGTTTGAACACAAACATTAAAAAGACACAACATAAAAAAAAGGTAAATACAAATTTGCTAAATAATTATTTTTCCATATAAATGAATAAGGAAATCATATTTAAGGATAAAGGTTTCCTTTTAATAAACGGTGTTGAAGAGATGAAGTCCCCCTTGATCACGGGGAAAGAGGAAAGTTGTAATGAGTGTTACATGTTTCAAACATGACAAGATATAAGATATAGGTCGTGTTACCAATGATTTTAGTTTATATAATATAAAACATTATTACAAATAGAAAGACAAATTACTATTGAACTAAAAAAATAATTATGAATTTAGAACATATAAATATTTAACAATTCGAAATAAAAGGAGGAATGTGATCTCAAATATTGTACTTAGATCTACAAGATTTTTATATTTAGTGTATATTACTATTTCCCCCTCTAAATATGTAATCTATGGGTGGGATGCAGAATTATATAACCTTAATTGATGAGTTTAGTAGGAAATTTTAATTTATTTCTTATAAGAAATGAGTGGTGTATTAAATGATTTACCACAAATAAAGAGAATGAATGAAAAGGAAAGTGGTTGGAACATTTAGAAGGATAAGATCATATAATGTCAACAAATTGTTAGAGGGATCCTTCAAATCGTTTTCTAGGGAAGATGGCATGTTCATGTAGTTTACAATTTTAGATTCTTCCCAATAAAATGATATTTGTTTTGAGGAAGAATAAAATGTTAGTGAAAGAATTTATATGAATGTTAGGATCGAAGTCCATTGTTATTGGAGATGTTGATAACAAAAATTACACAATTTTTTTATTTCAAAACTAAAACGATATGCAATAGCAAATATCTGATTTTTTAAAAATAATCCCATTTGAATGAATGTTAAATTCAACTATAATATAATTGATGTAAATAAATTTATATTGATTAAAAAAACAAATAAAAAGTTGAAGAGATTCACCATTATTATTTTAAAATAAAAGAAATGATGTTGAGAATTCAAAATCCAGTTGTCTAGAAAATTGATAAAACTAATATATTGGAAACTCGGATCTCTATTCCAAGTCATACACCCCATCAAATGCAACATTGTGTGCGACCTAGGATGACAATTCACATTGATTTTCATTCTAAAGGATCAAAATATAATGGAATACAAGGTTTAATTGTTAATATAAATATCTAGATATAAAGGAATACAAAGTTTAATCAATATTAATACTCTAATCATGTTTTCTCTATTATTCTCCCCACACCCACCCTCATATATGAGGGTGGGGATATGATGACCATTGGTTACATGGAAGTTCCTTATATTGAGACTTAAGAAAGTGTGGTATGCTTTAACATTTCATTGCATCTAAACATAGTACATGAGTGACACAATACCTCAAACATAGGAGTTTATTTCCAATATATGATATGAAATTAGACATGGGATCAAATAGAAAGGGAAAGAAGCCTAGTTTGTGGAAATATATCATATTAAATTAGACAAATTAAATATGGGATAAAATAGAAAGGAAAGGAAACACAATTTTCTAGGGAGACTATGGAAGTGCATTTGTGTGTTTTTTTAGTGAATATATTCATATTTATGTAGCATACAATTTTTTTTTAATTAGTTGAGAAATTAGTAAAACTTCCTTCAGATAGAAGTGTTTATAATAAAAGAGAAATCACATTTGTAAATATTTTTATATATAATAAAGTAATGGATTTAAGGTTTTACTTTCTAATGTTGTTAGTTAAGATAATGGTTTTAAGGTTTTACTACAAATATTTGTGTATGTAATAATGTAATGGATTTAATGTTTTACTTTTTAATTATGTTATTTTAAGTATGAGTGTAATTTCATTATTCATTATAAGTAGATAAAAAACATGAAAATTTAAATGAAAGTTTTATAAATAACAATTTAATGTTTTACTGAAGAAAGTATTTTTTAAGATAAATTTATTATTGATTATAGAAAATAATAGAAAACATATAAATTTATAATGAAAAATATAAAAATTTTATCAATAATAATTTAACATTTTGTTTGAGAAATTAACAAGCTAAAAAAAATTTATTTAATTTTTGAGTTTCTTTATTATTTTATAAATTAATACTTTTAAAATTCACTAATGATTAAAATAATATTATTAATATTATTTTATTATGGATATTATTCTCCAACATAATCATTAATATATAAAATTAAACTATTTATTAATATTAACATTTTTTTAATTAACAATTAAATATTTAAAGATTGATTTTTTATTATCTATATTTATTTATAATTTAGGTTGAAATCCTTGTTTTTTATTATATAGTTTTCTTGCCAAATCATTAAGGTTAAGTGATTAATGAATTTATGTACTTTAGGTTGAAATTCTTGTTTTCTATTATATAGTTTCATTGTCAAATCATTAAGATTAAGTGGGAAATGAATTTAAGGATAAGAGAAGTGAGGTTTATTAGGACGGATAAAGAGATTAACCAAGTAAACAAGGACACGTCACAAAATTATGAATAATTTTAGCCTCTATTAAGTTTTAATAACCAAAATTTTAAATTTATATTTTTTAAATAAATTTAAAATAAATTGATCTTATAAATTAGGAACAAATTTAACATTTTATTTATAATAAAAATAATTAATAAAATAAAAAATATATGAATTTAAAGTATAAAACAATAAAAATAAAAATAAAAACATTTTTTTTTGTTTCATTCATTTAATAAAATTCATTTTATTAACACATTATAGGATATTACTAACAAATTAAAAATAATATAAAATACAATACTAATAATATATTTTTAATACTTATAATAATTATAAAAAATTAAAAATTAGATAATATACATTCATTTTAACTTAAAAATAATTATATATTTAACTAAAACTACTTTATTATTATCACAATTTAAATTTTTTAAACAATTCAACATTTAATACATAGTCAACCAAACATATTTTCATTATCTAAACTTAATATCTCCAATTTTTGCAAGCAAGTTAACATCTAACTCTATACCCAGACTAAATATTTGACTCTAACCTAAATATTTGACTATTTGAAACAGAAAGTATGTCCAAAGGAACCAAGCTTACTCACTCAAAGGATTCAGCTCTCAAAGATTACACACAATTACATTATTATCCACCGTCCTCTATGGGCTTCTACCTTGACTTAAAAGGAATCAGGTCTACGTTTTTCCCTGGTCATTAGGCACAATTTGATTAGACCATAAGTTTTGTACTATGGACTGTGGTCTGTTGGCTGAATCATAACTATATTTTCTAAAGCCATTACAGAAACAATTGTATTAACCACAAGTTTTTTATTATGGACTGCTATAGTGGCCTCTCCATATCTTCGTTTTAGAACGAACATTTGCAACCCGCTCACAAATTGAGAAAACCGTTTGTGCAGCTAAGGACTCATAAACTACCACTTGTAATGTCAATGAAGTATCTGTGTAAGACGTGCTTCACTCCCTTATGTAATATATGACTATTTACAACCTACTTTAGGGTTTGTAAAACTAAGTTTGTTCACTTCTTTCCTTCTCACATCTCAGCCCTCTTGACGTTCTGTTCAAACGCGTGTTTCTTCTCTGTTTAATTCTTATCAAATTGCCCTTCGTATGAATCTGAAGCCTGTGTTTAATCATTGTCAGTTGTGCAGCCTCGCATTGAATTGAATTAAAAAGAATAAACGCCATTCCAAATTGTGCATGAAGTAGATTCTGTCTGATCTGATAAAACGGAAGAAGAAATAAGAATTACTGAATATAAAATGAAAACGAGATTTTGATTTGGAGGTGATACTTTGTCCTTACAGAAATACAGTCAGCCGCACTGTTTCCAGACCTGATCTCTTCTGATCTACCGACCTATTGTCCAAACAAGCTTCACTCGGCCCCATATTAACAGCATATAGCTGTATATAGCACTGGGAATTATTTTGAAGATAAACAGGGTTTCATGGTTACGAACTTACTATACATAATAATAATAATAATCTATTTTTAAGGTCACGGCCAAGCCAGCACATTAAATTGGTGTATGAGATCTCCTTGTTTGTGGGACAAGGGATCCCGTCCACCCAAGGATATGACTGATAAAATCTACGAAGGTATACATACCCTACCCCCTCTGGATTTGAACCTGTTACCTCTTAAAAAGAAACATACAAATTAGTTCCAACATTACAGTTTATTTCACGACTCCATTAAAGCAGCACCTTATATCTGAGAGTAGCCAAGCTCGAACCCATCTGAGAGACTGGAATTGGTATGTGGCATATATCCAAAGAGAGGGCTATTCAATATTGCTAGAGAGATTTGGCCCCCGTCGGTGCAGGGCCGAAGAAATGGCCAATGTGTTTCTGACCGGTATTTGTGGTCTTGAAACCAGTCATAGTCGGTCTCGAAATCCATATTCCACACTATTCCTTGGCTCGTATCGTACCGATCATGAAACAAATGCTCCGAATCAGTAGCTGAGAGATTGTTATAGATTTCCGAACCAGGTTTGGGGAGTTGGTCCTGCTCCCTGTCAAATGATGTCACAGATCCCGGCAGAGTATGGGCCTCATGGATCATGTCTCCCCTGCTCTCCACTTCCCAAGGGCGAGCGAACAGTTCATCGTCTGAGAAAACTTGTTCCTCGTGACCTCTAGGGGTCGATGGCGAACATAAATTATTTTCATTGACAAATCCAAGGCCAACTGCATCTGACATTTCCTCGGTACAGAACGACACTAAACTGTTATCCATCGGGGCATCGAACGAGCGATCTGACCTAGATATCGGCGATATCTGGTCGGGGCTGCAAATCTCGGATGAGTCAATACTCTTAAGAATAGTGGCAATGCTCCACTCATCGGACCCCATCGGATCGTTCTCCTCTTGGAGGCTTTTGCATTCAAGTAGGTTTGCGGGCCTTTTGCCTACAGCTAGGTTTTCGGGCCTTTTGCCTACAGCTAGGTTTTCGGGCAGGCCGTTCTCTTGAATCGTGTGGCAAGAAACCAACGTGTCCGAACCTTTCAATTCTGCCTCGGCGGGAAATAGATTTTGCAATCCATGCGCGGAAGATTCCGTTGTGCTAGATGTAGCGAATGAAGATAGTATATTTGAATCAGAAATCAGAGGTTCTGATTGCAGCGTTCGAGGAATGGCGTCCCAACTCATGTGAGAAGTGGGGAACAAACCCCAGATGCTGTCGTTATTATTA
Organism: Picea sitchensis; assembly: GCA_010110895.2. Lineage (NCBI taxonomy): Eukaryota > Viridiplantae > Streptophyta > Pinopsida > Pinales > Pinaceae > Picea > Picea sitchensis. Next base: position 47,218 of record SNQJ01S0013108.1, read on the forward strand.
ATCTGAGACATGACCGCAGAGCCCGCGTGGGCATAGATGAAGTTGGTACGCGCTCTACAGCCGCTCATGGATAAGGAGGCTTGGTCGTAAGCCATGGCCGCATCAAAGGCTGTGTCGAAGGTGCCGAGCCAGTGCCTTTGTTTCGTAAAGGGATTTCGAATCTCCGCAGCGTAGCGACCCCAAGGCCTTCTACGGACTCCCAGATATTTTCCTGGCTGATGCTTCCTTTTCATTGCCTTGGATAGCGATCTACGAGGCTTCGATGCCTGATATTGCAGACCATATTGATAAGAGAAATGCGAAGAGTAACCTGCAACAATCTCAATCTCAGCTTTGGCAGAGTCCATCTCGTCGATAACAAAATGGGTGCGATTGTGCTATCAGGATTTTGTACCCCTTATTTTTGCATCAAACACACCTGTTACTCGGGATCCTTATTGCTCTTAAATAAACCATGGAGGGAATGGCCGGTGGAGCCTACTGTGAGGTGGCTATCCAGGTTTTAAGTTGGAGCTAACATCCAGTTTGAGATTATACAGAGCTAGCAACGCCTTTGAAATTATGATAGCAACTCAGACAGCCTTTGTCTTCGTATATAAAAAATACAGCATAATGCTATAAAACGAATAAAAGGACTTTTTAAAGCTATACGTAGGGCTGTGTTTGGCGCAGATGCGTTAGGATGCAGCAAATTTGCAGGAGCTTCTCCACTTGGGTCATGACCTTTGATCCTATTTTATTCAAATTGCTCCATATATTATCTTATCACAAGGAAAACCTATATTAGAAGACGGGTGAACAGCACCTCAAAGTGAGACATTTGATCATGTTTTCTGCTTGGCATCTCATATAAAATCAAAGTCCCATCATGTTTTGTCTCACTCTCATGTACCTTCAAATTCTTCATTAAAAGCTTTTAGAGATCATCATCCACTCAAACTATATAAAAAACTCAAATTCAAGTAATCATGATTAACTTTGACTAGACTATATGTAAGCAAAGTTAGTATTTTTTTTTATCATCTGTCACGTTAAGTTTTGACTAGCCTTGTAATACTTTTTGTTACATTAGTTTTTTTTAACTTTAAAACGCTACTTAATTAATTAGCAAGTATATATTGCAAAGGAGTGGATGGAAATAAGGTACAAAAGCTTCCTTGTGAACTCTTCTAAAATTTAATTAAGAAGTATATATTGCAAAGGAGTGGATGGAAATATTTAGAGGATGATTATTACATATTTAAAATTTAATTAACAAGTATATATTGTAAATGAGTGGATGAAAATATTTAGAAAATGATTATTACATATCTAAAAAGTCTTCACCAAAATTTTCATTTTAGTCATTTTCATTTGTATTATCTTGTTCAAGTCATAATAGTTTAATCAACTTGTGCTTATTATCTCCTATTCATAATTTCATTTTAAGATATATTATGTTATATGTATAAGTAAGTTTGGCACAATCTAGTTCACTTAATAATAGGCACACATCCAACCACATATAGAGAAGCTAGGAACGTAACAATCAACCAAGTTAAGAAACCATAATACACAAGTATAGGTGACACTCAAGATGGATTCTTTAACTTTATTTATATGAAGAATGTTAGTATGTACAATAGAGGAGCATGGTGAATTGTTTTTGGCTCATTTATAGACAACAATTACATAAGACACAACTACCTACAAAAAGTGTCAATCCAACCCTTAAATGAAAAAACTACAGTTACACAAGGCAGAAGTACCTACAAGAACTGTAAACATAACCCTCTAAGGAATGGTAGATTTGCCTCTTGTAGGTCTTCTCTTCTTCTTCTTTTCGCCTAGCCAGTGAAATTTTCCTTATTATGCTTAACCCTAAGATTAGCATGCATAGATCCTTTATGCTCCTTGTGAATGAATATTCACTTATGCCTTAGAAATTTTGAGGTGTCCTTCTTTCATACAAGACTTGCCTTGTACTTGCATGACCCTTCACTTGAACATGGATCTAAGTTTCATTTGTGAACTTGCTTCCATTGTTTACTTTTTTTCCGACCATCTTGCTTCAATTTGAGTTGTATAAGAATCCTCCTTCGTCTAATAGAAAATGTAGACTCCATTTATTCTCAGAGAGCCAAAGAAGAATATCGAGTAGGAAAGATGAGATTCAGACCAAGTAGCATTTTGATTGAGCAGTAAGCACAAAGGCATGGAAGCTTTGGTATTTAACACTTGATTGAGAATTAATCGATAATTCATAGCAGTTGATTTGGACATTTGCAAACAACACTTATGATGAGCATTGATCATGAAATTTTTTGCGCTGGTTGAAAACACTCAAGGAATAAGAATACTATGACATACACACACGATAGCTTAAAAGTTAAGATGGTGGAAGAAGAAAGATTGAATTGATTGAACCCCCTAGTATAAGAGTTGTAGAACAGTTTCAGGGTTGTGACCAGGAAATTTGAGGAATGGTAGGATTGGTTGATGTTCCAGACACTCATCGATTCCATAAAAAGAACCCCTATGAGCAATAGATCACTGGAGCACATGAGCATGATTTTGGCAATGACCAAAAAGACTTGGCAATAGAGACAACCCCAATGAATCCTGAGAGGAATATAATTCTAAAATAGGTAGAGGCAAGTAGAGGCACCCTCCAAGTGGTAGAAACAACATAAGGCATGGAGATCAAGTAGTGGGGACACATGATATGTAGTCATTTGGATCCATTGGAAACGAGTCACAATAAACCTTGTATACATGTATTCCCCTATATATATAGTGGTTGTTATGATTGATTTACCTATGCAAACCAATATGCATGGGTGATGCATAGTAAGGATACTTTTGTTGGAGTAGAGACCAAGGATTTTGTTTCATGCTTGCTTTGAATGAGAAAGGGTACGAGTGTGGTGGAGATATTGGGAGATCTCTTATTCCATTGTTATTGTCATCATATATTATACATAAACATTAGCATAAGTGATATACATTACCATAAGTGAATATAAAAATATATCCAAAGGATAAATGCATAACAAGAACTTAACAAATGATTAGCTAGTGTGGGTACAACTACTCCAAGTGTGGGTACAACTGCGCCAACCGTATCTCTATTGTACAGATACTCAATAAGATGGAATACAAACTAAGTTGGTTAACCTCCTACAAATATCTCTCTCTTCATGACTACGTGTGTGTTCTAAATGTGTTTTCTCTAATGTAGTATTTTCTTGAATGCGTGTAATTTAGAATATTACAAGAAGATTTTACTGTAGATGGGCGAAGTTGAGTGTAAATTAACCTTACCTCTACATGTGATTGTAAATTAACCTTACCTCTACATGTGAGTGTTGATGATGATATAAAGGGATAGATTTAACCGTATTGACTAAGGTACGTGAGGATTATGTTTTGGTTTTATGGTTTTATTCATTGATCTATTTTTATTTCAATTCGGATAGATCGCATTCATTCTAATTTATTCTCACTTTTCTTAATACTATGACATGGGATTTCTAATTCTTTAGTACCCTAATACTCTCTAAACATCTTAATGTTATATTGATGTTATTTATAGAATGATATTGTTACAAATATTACCATGTAATATGAATATATGTGGGATGTGTTAAACTTCATCCTCCCTTTACTTGTATATGTTTTCATGTTATTCGTATATGTGTGTTCTTCAATTTTTTAATTTTATCTAGTAATGTCATAATATATATGAAATTGAAATGATATGTGTATAAAACTTTAAATTTAAAAATGTTCCTCCTTTCATGGTATATTCGATGTAATACTATAATTTTGATCATTGGTTCAGTGTTTCATATATATATATGATGAATGTTAACTAGGTTTAGCTTAGGTGGTTGGGAAGAATTATTATCCTCCCCACCCAGGTTCAAGTCCTACCAGTGACATGCTGAGCTCTTAATAAGTATATTGTTGTAATGGATTCAATCCCTTTGTCGAATGGCCTTGTGCCTTGTAGATTCTAGGGTTTACCCGAGGTACCATCCTGGAAATGAGGGGAAGTAGTTGATGGTTTTCCTCGAGTAGTGTAACTTAGAGAAAACATGATGAATGACTATAAGTTGAATGATTGTAATTTGTAATCAAATATTGAAATTTAATAAAAAGTACAATAATGTATATATAAGAGATGGAAAAAATAAGGGGAGGCTATAACTCAATAAGAGGGGAAAGAAAAGGGAACCTCAGTAAGGAAGATAACCCAAAGTCTTATAAAACATGATTGTGTCTTTGATTATTAGATTATTATGTTTAATTAACCTTGGGGGGGTTACTACATGAAGGGATATATGGCTCCTTTATTCCATGCAATTAAATGCCTACCTTTATATGGAAGATAATTATTATTTTGTTATTAACATTGTTTGAATTTGGAAATACAAGGGGAGAGGAGAGTTCGAAGAATACTTTCATCCCATTTACAAATATTTGAAGTTACATAAAAATGGGGAAAAGCACCATGTGACATTTCCTTTACCTATGAAATTAGGGAAAATTTCCCTAGAACAAATTGTGTGTATACTAAATTGAAACTATGAAATATATATCTATGAATTTATAGAGAATTGTGGTTATGGAATTGTACTAGTTGTAATTGAGTAAATCTCACCACAACTAATGATTCCCTATAATTCTAGTAGTGATATTTCATGGTTAGCCTATGTTGGAGCCCTAGAGGGGAGTGCGATAGTCGAAGGGATTGTTGAGAAAAGAAGGGAATTATGTTACTTGGATTGCATGATATCATGTAGAATATGGTTGTAGATTGGGAATTGTTATAGGTGACCATTAGCCTATGAATTGGGCTACGAGAAGAGAAAAATATATCCATCCATAGGGAGAATGTGACCCTTGTGGATTCATAATATCAAATCAAGGGTGGATAACAATCATTTTGTGAACAATTCTAGATGCATGAGTGCCCTTAATTGTATTTATGGTCCATGTTGAATTCAATAGTAAATTATTATGGATATGTCATGGTTGAATTATTTTCTAGATTATTCTTTTGACTACCCATGTTATCCCACATTTGTGGTTTATGGGTTCATTGCAAATTCATTAGTTTACAAACATTTCAACATTTTAATTTTTTATAGTTTATGATGTGGAAAATTTGAAAAAGACTTACGTGAAATTATATCATCGTATACATTGATGATGATTATTTTTGTAATATTTGTTTTTAATTTATTTTAATTAAAAATAAATTAATTGATTAGAGAATCTAGTTACAAAGAGTAAATCATTATTCTATAGGTAAGTGAAAAGGATAAAAACCATGAGAGTAGATTATTGTCCATGGGACAAGTGGAACCCTACTCCCAAATGTGTGGTATGTGAGGGAACAACCTAGCACAAATTTAGGCCAAGAAGATTCCCTAGGGTTAGGGATGAGGCCAACTTGAAAAAGACCTAAGAAAATTAGTTATACAAGTATGTTATGAGGAATGACGTTTCCTAGTAATGGTGAAGAAATTTAGTTTGATGGTTCTAAGAAAGAATGATACTTTGAGATATCTGGAAAAGGTTATACAGTTTTTAGTCCCCATGGAATAATGATGTAGGCTTGAGGGTGACAAGAAAATGTAATATAGGTTGTTCATGTCTATGGTTGGGAGAAATTGGTTCTCTACTCAATTTATTTATAGTTATTGAAGCTCGCTCATATATGTTTCTTTAAATTATTTATCTTTTTTTCTCGTTATGATTTATCACATTGTCATACGAAATGAATGTATAATTTTCATTGCTTGATACATTAGAAAATGTTTGTGAACTTCATAGTTTATATATATATATATATATATAGTTATTTTATCACTAAAATAATGGCAATAATATAGGTTAGTATAGTTGTAAATAGTCTATTATATTTGTAGTAAGCAAGAAAGAATATTTAAAAATATGTATTTTACAGAAACCCTGAGAGTTTCTTGAATATAAATACAATAATGTAATTTATATACAACAAGTATATTGCAAACTAATGTCTAACTCTAAAACTATATTGTGCATGGGTTTTAGTTCTAAATGAATTGTTGATTATTTGGGTTTGTTGTCATTGATGTCAACCCTTGAAGAAATTACGGTAGTGAATTCTGGCAACACAAGGGTTTGGGTAATGGACCCAATTTGTTTGATGTATAATGCTATGAGTTTTAATATATTTGAAGGTAAGACTATTCTATATGGATAATACATGTCATTCCATTTCCAGTGGTATGTGTAACGTCACATAACTCGTCACAGTTAGAGAGTTATGGCCATGTGAAGTTGGAGAACCCTCATCAGTCATCTAGAAGCCCAAAAAGGTCAAAGTAGTCAAAGTGGTTGCAAAGATGAAATTATCTAAATAATAAAGTGAAGTGATGAGTTTACTATAAGTCAAAGTGGATACAAAATAAATTATTTAAATAATAAAGTTAATGGATAAATTACTAAGTGGACAAGTGGTTAGAAGTGGGTTAGCCCTAAAATAAGGAAAGTGGTTTAAGTGATTTTAGAAGGTAAATAATAAATTGATGTGATGAGTGTAATATAATTCAAAGTGGATACAAAATAAATTATTTAAATAATAAAGTTAATGGATAAATTACTAACTGGACAAGTGGTTAGAAGTGGGTTAGCCCTAAAATAAGGAAAGTAGTTTAAGATGGTTAGAAGGTAACTCCTTGAGGAAGCTACATAAAAGTATAAATAAGAGGCAAGGGTCTATGATTTTAAACACACTTGAGAATATTGAATATATACAAGTGATTGAGGTAACCAAAGGAAATATAAGTCGAATTTCAAAGGGAATCTGAAGTAAAGAAGGCCAGAATTCAAGGGAGGACAAATTATTTTGATGATGTTTTCTAAGGTATGTTATTTACATGTCATCTCACAATTTTCACAATAAAATAATTTCTACAATGATTCAGACTGCGAAATATGAAGGTCATTGAGGAAACATATCCAAGTAGTTGTAATAAAAATTTCAGCTTGTGGGTCGTTGTATATTTGGAGTTACAATCCGTGGAAAATATCGTTTGTGGCTAGTCCTGAAACTAGTCTAAAACATGTGTTTCGGGTAAAAACATCATAACTTATTAATAACAGATCCAAGTTTAGTAAGACCATATGTATTGGTTAGAGTACAGTCGACAGTATTATGTGTAGTATTTTCATATCCATACAACAAATATTCTGTGCGGGGAGCGTTCTACAAGTTTTCTCTCTAGAATAAGCCATAATTCAACAAGGTATGCAATTTTTTCTATAACTCTTTTTTTGAGAGGTTCCAAGTAGTGAAACCTGCAGGAATTGTACAAAAGACACTGAAGAAAATTGTGTACTATTTTCAAATCTTTATTCATTACAGGTACAAAATTATGATTATTTCAAGTTAGGGTTGTTGACTAATGAAAAATTAGTCATGTGAGACTACAGTAAAGTTTGATAAATTGCTAGTCTCTTGTTGTTAAATTTAAGGAAGGTTTGTAGGTATGCGATCATATACACTAGGTGTATTACAGAGTTACAAATTAGATTTGGATGATAAAATTGATGAGGTATTTTGGTTGAGGTATGTTACAGACAGAGGTTATGTAACAATGAGGTTGTGGTACATGGTTTGATGTAATGGTTTATGGTATTTGGTTATGGATAGTGTGATGTATTGCTAGATAAATTTTGATGGTTATATTGGTATATGTATTTGGTATATGGTTGAGGTACATGTTGGGTATATGGTTGAGACAAGTAGTTGATGAATTGGAACATACATGTGGTGTATAGTTGATGATGCTTGTACATCTTGATGAGTCATAGTTTATGTGTAATTGATGCATGATTGGTATATTTGGTGCATGGTTGATGGTACAGGTTGAGGTACAAGTTGGTGCATGGTTGATGCACTTTTGTATGGTACAGCCGGATTGGATGTTGTTTCGTATAAGTTGGTGCATGGTTGATGCACTTGTTTATGGTATAGGTTGATTACAGGTTGTTTGGTATAGGTTGGCACATGGTTGATGCACTTGTTTATGATACATGTTGATTAAAATTTGATTGGTACATGTTTACATTAGTATATCTCACAGTGATAGTGTGACAATGGTTCCATCATTCTACTTTTATTTTAGGGCGGTTGGACGGGGCAAGGACATGTGGTTGTATCCACCTTTTGGTTGTAGCTGGAGAACACATGGGTTTGTAGCCCCCTTTTGGTTGTAGCCATAGAATTGGGGATTTGGAGCTTCCCTCAGGTTGTAGCCTAATAAACTAGGGGGTTGGAGTCTCCTTCCAGTTGTAGGTGAAAAAAAAGGAAGTTGGTGATTCCAATGAATGTAATTATTAAATACATATAAGAAAAAATATTATGTGGTTTTCTCCCTCTTTTGGTCTCCACGTAAAAACGCCAGTGTATTGTGTATTTGTATGATTGCTTGTTTGTTCATTGTTTATTTACTCTGCAAATATTGGATGATATTTCTACATTGATATAACACTTTCATTTTATGGTTAAAAAGGATTAAATTGCTCTATTATTGATTCACCCCCACCTCTCAGTAATCCAACAATTGAAATCAGATTCGGTTCCTTCAGGAAATAGTTTAACCACTGGAAGGAGATCATCGATTATTGTGAGAATGGAGTACCAATGTTTAATGGTCAGAATGGTTTAAAGTATGAGTTATGGAGTGGAAAGACGAGAGTATTTTTATAGGCACAGGGGTATTATATTTGTCTATCAGTCGTTACATGATATGCTAGTTCAAAAATTGAAAATATTGCAGCCAAGAAAGAATTGAAGAAGAATAACAAAATAGCAATGGATTTCATCTAGGAATGATTACCTAATTTGATAAGAGAAAAGGTTGGGAAATTTTCATCAACCAAAGAGATTTGAGATAAGTTATATGACATATATTCTTCACCCATCACAGATATAGAAAATGCCAAAGAAGATGAAAGTACAGATCTAGAAGAAATATGTTCATCATGTCAAACAGATTCAGATTCAGAAGAGTACATAATCAACATAGGTATGTTGTTTTTCGTTAATTGTGAAAAATGCAGGCATCTTGAAATAGATTTACATTAAGGAAATGAGACAGAAAAACTAATTAAAAATGAAGACAATTATGAAGCAGAATTAGTTAGTGCTTTAGATCAACTAAGAAAAGAAAGAGAAGAAAACAAGTCACTCAAGAAAGAGTTGATGAAAGAAAAGGGAAGTGTTCACATTTTTGAAGAATCCCAACAGGTCATCAAGAACTTAAGAACCCAGCTACCAGAAGCCAAAAAGATTGAAGAAAACCTTGAATATCAAAAGCAGTATTTGGAAGACAACATAGTAGCAGAGAAGGAAGAAGCATAAATGAGAGATAAGATATTGCCATATCATCTTAAGGAATGAACTAATGATCTAAACCAGCTTAAGGCAGATTTTGGTCAAGAAGAGAAATGACTTGAAGAAGAAATAATCACATTAAAAATCCATCTTGAAGAAGCGAAAAGAACAGAAGAAGTCATGAAGTCTCATATAATGAAGAAAGAATAAGATTTTGAGAACATTGAATAAGAATTTGTCACATTGAGAAGTAAAATCATCAAGCTCCACAAGAACGTTGAAGAGATAGAAACATCCACATCAGTTATAGAGAATGAAGAGAAGCACTCTAGGTTGCTAGAAAAGAAGAATGAAGAAAATAGAAAGAGTTATGGAGAAGTAATCAAAGGAAGGAATCATGGTAAACTAGAATCTAAGAAAACTATTGAAGATACATCTTGAAGAAGACCATTCATGTTCAAGCCACAAAGAAGCTTCAATCATGATCATGATCAGTCAAGAAAGAAATTTAGAAGGACTACACCACAAAGAAGATCATTCACTCTCATGTATGCAAATTTCTTTTATGGTCATTGTTTTTATTGTACTAAGTTTGGACATAAGGTTGTAGATTGCAAGGATTATAAAAGAAATGTTCAAGCATGAAATGCCTGTGTGGCCCCACCTAACATTGAATGTTACAAATGCCATAACTATGGACACATAGTTAGTGATTGTAGAAGAATAATTGATACTTCCATGAAAGAGAACATTGATATCAGATATAAGAAAGTATGGATAAGAAGGCATGGATAATAGGTGAATAAATACCAGGTCCCATAGATCGCAATATTGGAAATAAAACGAGATGAATAAAATTATATAGAGAAAAAGAAAGATGTGAGATACATAAAGGTTTGGATAATAGCTGAAAGAAAAGAAGGATAGGTAAATAAGGAACAGATTCAAGCAATTGTACATTTAGGCATTGTAGTGAAAGATGAATCCATGGAAAGAAAGAAATAAGTTAGAGGTCAGAGAAATGATGAATCTACCAATGAATATGATGATGAATACACGTAAGAGAAGGAATTGTTCTGAGCCATATAGCTTAGAGACTCCCAGGTAATATGAATATTAGATAGTGGGAGTCTATGTGATAGTTGTGATAGAACAAAGAACCATCCTTCGAGCATCTTGCAGAGTTTGAGAAGACAGATCCAGAGCAGTCAACTAGAAGAAGAAAAATCAGTTGTAGTACTGAAGACTTCATTATAGTATAATGATAAATGGGTCAATATTATGGATAGTTGTGCAGTAGATTCTTGTATAGTATGGACACATATGGATTCATAAGAACAATTAGCAGGTTTGGACAGATATATGACATTGGACAAGAGCATGGATTCAGACAAAGGAACATTATCATGAAATTTACATAGGAAATGACTCGAACAATGCTAATGGATTCCAAATTTCCATATATTCTTTGGACACATGCAATGCATACAACAATTCACATTCAAAACAGAGTAATGCTCATAAACAACAATGACAAAACTCCCTACGAGTTATGGAAAGGAAGACCAACAAATGTGAAGCACTTCAGAGTATTTGGAAGAAAATACTACATCAAAAGAAAATATGGAAGAATGGGAAAGTTTGACTCTCGTGTAGACAAATGAGTACTTATTGGTTACTCAAGTATAAGGAAAGAATACAAGTGTTACAATATGAGGTTGAACAAAGTTGTGGAAAGAATCAATGTAACAATTGATGAAACAGGTGGATGAGAATTAAAGGAAAAAGAAAATGAATCAATGGAACATCTTTACGAGGAAGAAGAAGAAGATGAAGAAGAAGTATAAGGGGAAGATGAAGAGGATCAAATAGAAGTAGAAGATCAAGTTCAACAAGTGACTCCAAAGACACCTAACAAGTGAGTACAGAAGAATCATCCTCCAGATCAGATTATCAGAAACAAAGATGCATGAGTTGAGACTAGAAGAAGAATCCATTCACGAGAACAAACACACATAGCACTCTTATCTATGATTGAACCAAATAGTTTTGAAGAGGCCAGCAAGGATGAATTCTTGAATAAGGCCATCGATGAAGAATTGGATCAAATAGAGAAGAATGACACTTGAGAATTGGTTCCAAGACCAAATAATAAGAATGTGATTGTTACAAAGTGGGTTTTCAAAAATAAATTAAATGAAGATGGACAAATTACAAGGAACAAAGCTATATTGGTATGTAAAGGATACACACAAGTTGAAGGAATCGACTTTGAAGAGACATTTTCCCCATTTGTCAGAATGGAAGCAATCTGATTTCTCTTAGAATATGCATGCTACAAGAATATTAAAGTGTATCAAATTGATGTGAAATTAGCTTTTTTGAATGAGGAAATTGAAGAAGAAATCTCCATCGAACAACCAGAAGGATTTCAGATGTCAAAGAACACAGATTGCATGTGAAAATTGAAGAAGCCCTTCTATGGTCTAAAATAGGATCATAGATCTTGGTACTCTAGAATGGATAAATATCTACAACATGCACGGTTCAGGAAAGGAAGCGAAGACAATAATCTATACATCAAGGTAACTCAAGATAGTATTTTATTAATTGAAGTTTATATTGATGATATTATTTTTGGAAGTAATGATGACTTGTTAAGCCATAAATTTTCAAAGGATATGCAGAATGAATTTGAAATTTCATTACTTAGAGAACTATCCTTCTTTCTGGGTCTTCAGATATGTCAAAGAAACCAAGGAATTTTTATTTATCAAACTAAGTATATCAGAGAAATGCCAAAGAGGTTTGGAATGGAAGATTGAAAACTAGTTACCACTTCTATGCAAACCATTTGCAACTTGAGCAAAGATGATCATTCAAAGTCTACAGACCAGAGAAAATACAAGTCAATGATTTGTAACTTACTATATGTGACAAAATCCAGACTAATGTAATGTAGGCAGTTAGATAAGTGGGATGATTTCAAGCAGCACCCAAGGAATCACATGTATTAGCAGTGAAGATGATTTTCAGATATCTCAAAGGAACAAAAGAGTTTGGATTATGGTATCCAAAAGGAAAGGATGCATCACTTATTTCCTACACAGATGCATATTGGGAAGGTTGCATTGATGACCAATGAAGCACTAGTGGAACAACGTTCTATTGGGTGAGTGTTTAGTATCTTGGCTAAGAAAGAAACAATCATCAATATCTTTATCTACAACTGAAGCAAAGTATATTGCAGCAGCAGGATGTTGTACTCAGGTTCTATGGATGAAAAAAACTTTGACAGATATATAGGTTCCAATCTATTTTGATAATACAAGCGTCATCAGTATCTCAAAGAAATCGGTGATGCACTCTAAGATGATATCACTTTATACAGGAACATGTTGTAGAGAAGAACATCAGAGTTGAATATGTGGGCACAAAAGAAAAAGTGACAGACATGTTTACAAAACCTCTTCCACAGGAAGCCTTTGAGTATCTTCGCTAGAGACTCGGAGTAATTTCTACTCCAAAATGAATGCTTTTGAATTCTTATCGTATATGTATTAGATTTACAGGAGGAAGCACCATAAAAAGGACAGTTGAGGTTGGGAGATCCATTTTAGGAAGAGTTCAGTCAAGGGGAGATACCCTGTATGGAAAGATACATTTTCCATTGATGACAAAGGGGGAGAGATTTATCAGATGAAAAGGTAAATGCTTGGAGAAAGAGAACATAAGCATGGTTCCAGGGGGAGCAATGGTCACATGGGGAGAATGAGTGATATGGCTTTAGTATTGCATCAGAGTGTTTCCATCAATTCTAAAGGGGTATCTTGTTGATTATTTGGGTTGGTTTTCATTGATGTCAACCCTTGAAGAAAGTTTGGTAGCACAAAGGTTTGGGTAATGGACCCAAGTTTGTTTGATGTATAAGTGTATGAGTTTTAACATATTTGAAGGCAATTCTATTATAGATGGATAATACATGTCATGCCATTTCTGGTGGTATGTGGAATGTCACATAACTCCTCATGGTTAGAGAGTTATGTCCATGTGAAGTTGGCAAACCATCATGAGTCATCTAGAAGCCCCAAAAGGTCAAAGTAGTCAAAGTGGTCGCAAATAAGAAATTGTTTAAATAATAAAGTGAAGTGATGAGTGTAAAATAAGTCAACGTGGATACAAAAAAAATGATTTAAGTAATAAATTTAATGGACAAATTACTAAGTGGACAAGTGGTTAGAAGTGGGTTAGCCCTAAAATAAGAAAAGTGGTTTAAGATGGTTAGAAGGTAACCCCTTGAGGAAGCTACATAAAAGTATAAATAAGAGGCAAGGGTCTCTCATTTTAAACACACTTGAGCATATTGAATATCTACAAGTGATTGAGGTAACCAAAGGATATCTAAGCCTAATTTCATAGGTAAGTTGAAGTAAATAAGGCCGAAATTCAGGGAGACCAAATTCTTTGATGATTAACTCTAAGGTATGTTTTTTACAGGTAATCTCACCATTTTGCAATAACATTTTTTTATAGAATTATTCAAAACTAGCAGAAATATATAGGTAGTTAGGAAAGATATCCAAGAAGTTGTGATAAACATTTCATCTTGTGGGTCATTGTATATTTTGGATTTACCTCCATGGAAAATAGGGTTTGTGGGTAGTCCTAAAACTAGTCTAAAACAAATTTTTTGGGTAAAAATCCTTAACTTCTTCATAACAAATGCAAATTAAGTAAGAAAAAAATGCATTGGTTAGAGTACATTCTGTGATACATGTGTGTGCCATTTTCAGATCCATACAACAAATATTAAGTGGGGGAACTCTCCATAAGTTCTCTCTCTGGGAATAAGAGTTCAACAAGGTAGGCCATTTTTGCTATAACTCCTTTTTTGAGAGGTTACAAGTAGTGAAACACGGAGGATTACATAAAAGACACTAAAGAAAATTGTGTACTATTTTCAAATCTTTATTCATTCTGGTATGCAATTATGATTATTTCAAGTTAGGGTTGTTATTCAATCCAAATTACTCATGCTTGAGACTAAAGTAAGTTTGATAAATGCTATTCTCTTGTTGTTAAAAGGAGTTAAGGAAGGTTTCATAATTATGTGATCATATACACCATTCTATTATAGATTTACAAATCATATTTCGATGAAGAAATTGATGAGGGATTTTAGTTGAGGCATGTTAGAGGTTGTATACTTGTGGTGAGGTTGTGGCATGGTTTGATGTAATGGTTTGTATTTGTTTATGGATGGTGTGATTTATTACTAGAAAAAATTTGATAGTTATATGGTATATATGTATTTGGTATATGGTTGAGGTATGTTGTTTATGGTTTAGACAAGTAGTTGATGAGTTGGCACATACATAGGGTGCATAGTTGATGATGTTGGTACATCTTGATGAGTCATAGTTTATATTTGATACATGATTGGGTATACTTGGTATGGTTGTAGTCCTAAAACTAGTCTAAAACAAGTGTTTTGGGTAAAAAAATCATAACTTCTTCATAACAAATGCAAATTAAGTAAGAAAAAATGTATTGGTTAGAGTACATTCTGTAGTATATTGTGTACCATTTTCAGATCCATACAACAAATATTCTGTGCGGGGAACTCTCCATAAGTTCTCTCTCTAGAATAAGCCAGAATTCAACAAGGTAGGCCATTTTTGCTATAACTCCTTTTCTGAGAGGTTACAAGTAGTGAAACCTGGAGGAATTACATAAAAGACACTAAAGAAAATTGTGTACTATTTTCAGATCTTTATTCATTACAGGTATGCAATTATGATTATTTCAAGTTAGGGTTGTTGACTAATCCAAAATTACTCATGTGAGACTAAAGTAAAGTTTGATAAAATGTTATTCTCTTGTTGTTAAAGTTAAGGAAGGTTTGCAGGTATGTGATCATATACACCAGTTCTATTATAGATTTACAAATCAGATTTCGATGATGAAATTGATGAGGGATTTTGGTTGAGGCATGTTAGAGGTTGTATAACAGTGAGGTTGTGGCACATGGTTTGATGTAATGGTTTATGGTATTTGTTTATGGATAGTGTGATTTATTGCTAGAAAAAATTTGATGGTTATATTGGTATATGTATTTGGTATATGGTTGAGGTACATGTTGGGTACATGGTTGAGACAAGTAGTTGATGAGTTGGCACATACATGAGGTGCATAGTTGATGATGTTGGTACATCTTGATGAGTCATAGTTTATGTGTATTTGATACATGATTGGTACATACTTGGTGCATGGTTGATGCAATTGTTGATGGTACAGGTTGAGGTACAGGTTGGTGTTTAGTTGATGCACTTGTTTATGGTACGGGTTGATTACAGTTTGTTTGGTATAGGTCGGTGCATGGTTGATGCACTTTTTTATGGTACAGGCTCATTGCAGGTTGTTTGGTATAGGTGTGTGCATGGTTGGTGCACTTTTTTATGGTACAAGTCGATTACAAGTTGATTGGTACATGTTTATAGGAGTATATATCACAGTGATAGTGTGGCAATGGTTCCATCATTCTACTTTCATTTCAGGGAGGTTAGATGGGGCAAGGACATGTGGTTGTAGCCACCTTCTGGTTGTATATAGAGAAAATAGGGAGTTGTAGCCTCCTTCTGTTTATAGCTAGAGTGTTGGGGATTTGGAGCTTCCTTCAGGTTGTAGCCTGAGAAACTAGGGGGTTGCAACCTCCTTCCTTAGAAAACAAAGGAAGTTGGTGCTTCCAATGAATGTAATTCTTAAAGGCATATAATAAAAAGCATTATGTGGTTTTCTCACACTTTGGGTTTCCATGTAAAAACACTGGTGTATTGTGTATGTGTATGATTGCTCAATTTTTTATTGTTTATTTACTCTGCAACTATTGGATGATAATGCTACATTGATATAACACTTGCATTTTATAGTTAAAAAGGATTAAATTGCTCTATCACTAATTCCCCCCCTCTTAATAATCCAACAAAAATATATATAAGTATTCTTCTTGAATAATATGTGGAACAAAAAGTAAAATAAATAATACTCATTAAACTAAACAAGATCAAAATGGTGTTGAGAGTTGAATAATATACAAGT
>SNQJ01S0013108.1:73921-93254 GCA_010110895.2 Picea sitchensis
GCAGTTCAGAGAGTAGCTTGGCATCCTTTAAACCCCCTCTTCAGCCCTGCATTTCCTGTGCTGGTTCCTCAAAGCTTACCTTCCCGGGTTGACAATTAAATGTTGATTTACATGGTATATCTGCAGCTCGACACTCGTGTACTATGTTTAGATGCAATGAAATGTTAAAGCATACCACACTTTCTTAAGTCTCAATATAAGGAACTTCCATGTAACCAATGGTTATCATATCCCCACCCTCATATATGAGGGTGGGCGTGGGGAGAATAACAGAGAAAACATGATTAGAGTATTAATATTGATTAAACTTTGTATTCATTTATATCTAGATATTTATATTAACAATTAAACATTGTATTCCATTATATTTTGATTCTTTGGAGTGAAAATCAATGTGAATTGTCATCCTAGGTGGCACACAATGTTGTATTTGATGGGGTGTATGACTTGGAATAGAGATCTGAGTTTCCAATATATTAGTTTTATCAATTTTCTAGACAACTCGATTTTGGATTCTCAACATCATTTCTTTTATTTTAAAATAATAATGGTGAATCTCTTCAACTTTTTATTTGTTTTTTTAATCAATATAAATTTATTTACATCAATTATATTATAGTTGAATTTAACATTCATTCAAATGAGATTATTTTTAAAAAATCACATATTTGCTATTGCATATCTTTTTAGTTTTGGAATAAAAAAATTGTGTAATTTTTGTTATCAACATCTCCAATAAAAATGGACTTCGATCATAACATTCATATAAATTCTTTCACTAACATTTTATTCTTCCTCAAAACAAATATCATTTTATTGGGAAGAATCTAGAATTGTAAACTACACGAACATGCCATCTTCCCTACAAAACGATTTGAAGGATCCCTCTAACAATTTGTTGACATTATATGATCTTATTCTTCTAAATGTTCCAACCACTTTCATTTTCATTCATTCTCTTTATTTGTGGTAAATCATTTAATACACCACTTATTTCCTATAAGAAATAAATTAAAGTTTCCTACTAAACTCATAAATTAAGGTTATATAATTCTACATCTCACCCATAGATTACATATTTAGAGGGGAAAACAGTAACATACACTAAATATAAAAATCTTGTAAATCTAGGTACAATATTTGAGATCACATTCCTCCTTTTATTTCAAATTATTAAATATTTATATGTTCTAAATTCATAATTATTTTTTTAGTTCAATAGTAATTTGTCTTTCTATTTGTACTAATGTTTTATATTATATAAATTGTAATCATTGGTAACACGACCTATATCTTGCCATGTTTGGAACATGTAACACTCATTACAACTTTCCTCTTTCTCCGTGATCAAGGGGGACTTCATCTCTTCAACACGATTTATTAAAAGGAAACCTTTATCCTTAAATATGATTTCCTTATTCATTTATATGAAAAAATAATTATTGAGCAAATTTGTATTTACCCTTTTTTTATGTTGTGTCTTTTTAATGTTTGTGTTCAAACCATCTTCATTTGAAATTTGATCTTTTTGATATGGAAAACAAAATTGTGTATCCATCCACTTCCAAAAACCTCTTTGACTATCACATAAAAATAATAGTAATGTATATTTTCTATTCTTATATTTTTGTGTGTTTTTCCACTTTATTCATAATTATAGTTTGATGATTCAATGCTTCAATTCTTTATATGGTTAGTCCCATGAATAACTAATTGTGAAAATAAATCTTTGAAGTAAAAATATTTAAACACTCATATTCTTTTTCACCATGTACTTCATCTAAAGACTTATTTTTCTCTCACATTTTTTTATTTAGATAGTTTCATATATTTTTGTCATTGATTTATATATTATATGAAACTATGCCTAAAAACACAAGATTTATAATAAATATTTATTTATCTACTTACTAATTTTTTCATTATTTATTTTTATTTGTTTAGAAGTAAGAGGTTTTCAGTTGATATCCTCAACCAAGTTGAATATTTATCAATCTTTCAATGCAATTTGGATTTTTTTCTTTCTTATGTAAACAACTTGTTAAAAAAAAATAAAAAAAAATCACTACTTTAATTATTTTTTCAAGTAAAATTTACAAAATAAACATCACTAAATTTTCTTACACAAATTTAAGATAAACTCTTCTTATTCCTACCTTATTATCCAAAAAAATTAAATTAAATACAAATTTATTTTAACAAAAATTAAAACTAACCTTTACCATGATATCATGTTAAATTATCCTAAACAATTAAAAATAGTCTACAAGGGTTATTAAAACTTAAGGAAGAGAAAAAACTAATTAAAACTTTGAAACGCTTATATTCTATTGAGTGGTTTATATTTTATAATTATTAAAACTTAAGCAAGAGAAAAAATTAATTAATACTTTGAAGGGCTTCTATTCCATTGGTTTATATTTTATTAAATATTTATAAAGATATAAACAAACTCAATAATTGAATCAAAGGTGACATGCCAAAATTCTATCAATATATTTTCATCTAAATAAAGCTTCTTTTACATCAATAAAAAGTACATTGACCTTCAAGAAATTTATTCTTTAAAATTTATTATTATATTAATAAAATACTAATATCTAAATTTGATTATCACGATTGAAAATAAAATATGTCCACACTAAAATTATTCTTTGTTCCAGCATTAAGACCGTGTTGAAAATGAAATATTAAACAAACCATGTTGAAAATGAAATATTAAACAAATGATTATTTTTTAACAAATATATAGGGATAGTGTTTTCCATCTCTTTCTTTTATAAAATGATACCTAACACTTATTTATGAATCTGATGTTTATAATCGATATTTAAAATGGTTTTACTAATAATAATGACTACTTATTAATTATGTTGAAAGGCGTACACCTATTGATAATGGGCAGATTTAATAGAGGTTTAGTGCTTAATAAGTTTTCTATGGACAAGATTAAATATGGCTGGAATATTCTTAGTAGTCACACAAAATAAATGGCTGTGATTTCAATCATTAACTTCCTAGCTATTATAAAGACATTTGTTTATGTGTTTACTTTTTTACATTTATCTAATCATATTTAAAAATTACTTTGATAGTTGATTGACACGTAAGTGATTAACAAAAATTAAAATATTAACACTAGATAAATGAAGTGCAAATTATGCTTTGAGGAGCCCTCTTGATTTAATGGTTGTAGTTTATTTGGGGATACTTCTTGTGTCGATAGGCATGTTGCACTTGCAAGGTAATGATGTATGTTTTCAAGTTATGATGTAGGTCTTTTCAAATTATGTCATGTTGCATGTTTTTTAAACTATGGTTAATCTATATGATATTGCTATGTTGCATGTGTTTATTGCTATTCTCAATCTACATGGCATTAAAGACTATTCTCTTTGGAAAATCACATCCTTTGCATAACTTTAAAGACTATTCACTTTGGAAAATCACATCCTTTGCATGACCTTAAAAGTTATGTTTTTGGGCAAAGCTATTTAGGGCTATGTGGTTTACGTTTGTGTGGAGTATTTTCATAATTTTGAATGTTTTTTTCGGAAATTTAACTATAATAATAAAGAGTATTATAATAAAGATTTTTTATTTTTATTTTATGATTTGAGTATTTCAATGATTCGTATATGGGATTTGAGGTGTTGGCTTGAATAAGAAATAAATGCTACACACAAAGTGTTATTATCCCAACAAATATCTAAGGTAAGAGATGTGACATGGTTCAATTAAAAGCATGGATTATATCTAATTTTAAGTAGAGTGAGTACAAACATTTGGTCATGTTCTGGATTATTGGAGTTATTCCTATAAGTGTACCATGGTTTATTCAAAATAGTACCTAGTAGATATAGGTTAAGGACATTCTCTATTCACGATGTCATAATCTTTGCAAAACATAGCAATTATTGGGTGCACATACCAACATGTGGATGGTTGGGAAATGCATAACTCGATGTATAGGAACGCAAGCATGAAAGATGAATTGAAACAACATGGACACCCCACTTAGCTATTTCTCTTCCATTTCGAAGGTTCATCCTAAGCCTCATGGAAAACCAATTCGATGTTATCTAAATGCAATGATCTTCTCTATCCACGTGTTGAATGATGGATTTTACATTATCGTCAAGTTTTCCATATAGTTATAGACTTGTAATTGGTATAATACTAGTAAGAAACACATAATATATTTTTCTTAAGGCTTCCATATTCTACCACTATGAGGCATGCTGGAAAAGAACTGACTTTAAAGGGAGAGCACCTAATTTCACCTCAACTTGTCATTTCAATGCAACTTATCATGATTAGCTTCATGCCATAATATCTCATGTGGATATTTTTCACCCCATAGGTTTGAAACAAGCAATCCTGATCATATCCTAATTCGATTGAGCATAACATAATCATAGAAATCGCCTAAATTGGTGGTGAGTTATCACCAAGCCCACCATCATAGGTCCCTATTTCAGTTATCAAAGGTTCAAAGCCACTAGCCCTGGTGGAACAACATGCACTATTATTGGGGAGGTCATCACAAAATTTAAGAAGTACTACAAAATTTCCTTGATTCCATTTTCCTGAGTTCATCTTATCAAAGAAGTATTTTACCAAGTAATTTCTCCCACGATAGTCATTTACCAAGAACGAGAGGTATAAGTGGGAAATAAACTCCCATAAAATCAAATTGGAAATGAGTCGATCAAATGGAAATGAAACGTCATTTCAAGCCAAGTCTAGACACTAGGAAAGGCATGGAGCAAGATGAATAAAGAAAGACTACAATTGAATCAAATATTATAAATAGCTTCTACTACCATGAAATATGCACTAAATGGTGCCTATTTTATGAGTTCTCCCTTTGAATATATTCATGCTTGAGTGAAATTATTCTTTTGAAAGGGTGGGCGTTGCTTTGGTCTAGCTTGTTCCTACCTCACTACATTCATTTTTCTTTCCCTAAATCAAGATCATATATTTAGTTGGCCATTATACGTCTAAATGGAATTCTTATTTCAAAGGTGTTGTGTTAGTTTTGTCACGCGGGTGAGCAAAACAACAACACTTGCATGCCTAGTTGGGCCTGCTAGACAAGATAGAAGTTCATCAGTGGGTTAAACAATCCAAACACATGTAATAAACAAAGAAACAAACTAAGCAACTAAGAAATAAAAGTTAGAATGCATGAGAAAATTAGAACCATAAACAACCAACCAATGACCAAGATAATGCTACCAATGGACTATTTGATTAGTAGGAAAAACATTGTAGAGAAAAATGAGGACTTATGAGTCCCCTCTTCCTCCTTGGGAGGTCTCTTGAGTTCCCTAATGGAGATCTCATCTTACAATGGAAGAAAAATGGAAAATGGTGAAGACAATCAATGCCTATTCCCTCAAGAGGTGAGTGGAATGGCCTATTGCAATGATGTTGAAATACTCCAAGGTGAAAAGAGGATTGCCAAGGAAGAATTGAGGCAGCATAACAATACTATGAAGATCTTGGTTTCTTACTGCACCCATGGCTCTTATTTATAAAACTTCTTCAAGGAAAAATATAATTGGTTCTTGGTGTGAACAAGGGGCCTTTTAGGGAACCCTTTGGTCCTTGACCAGCCCCCCATTCATATTTCTCTCAGATATGGAGGTCAAATCAGGTTGGGAGCTAGTCCATAAGTGGTTTGGGGGGCGACAAGAACCACAAATGAATCATTCATAGGAGTGTGCATCTTTTATCATACATAGTCGTGGATTGGAACATTGTGTCCTCTAAGGGATTTGTTTGCTTGCACACTTTGTGCGCGCTTCCTTTGGTGAATTTGTGCATGTCAATTTTTTCCCAACTGTATAGTTTTTGCCTTTTGAAATGTATTTTAGTGCTACAGGTGAATTAATTGTTGTTGGTATTGTTGTGTTTCTGTAACCATTTGCATGCGATGTTGCGGACAATATTTCAGTGATAACACATGCCCCTTGATGTGCGAGGTTAGGAGCATACATATAGCCTAAATACATCAATATTTATTTTACTGAGAGTGCCATTCTAATGAAGAGTGTTGAGAGGAACTGCAAGAGAGATTTGCCAAAGGGAGAGGGGAAACTGTGAGACCCAAACCTTTCTCTAGGGAGAAAAAAGAAAATATGTGTACAAACGAGGAGAGCATACCCCATGCTCATGTCATGTAACCAAAATGTGATATGGTAATTGAAGATGTATGTTGGTGTAGATAACTGCAACTCCCTATGGGGTGGTTGATAACGACAGATGAAAGTTATGAGTGGTGAACATACTCTGAGGTGAGGCAAGGACGCATGTAAGAAGTGTCGATGAATCATAGGCATTGATGGCCTAATGAATTTAGAAGTCTTCGACTGGTATGAATCAACTGGAATAGTCGCATAGTCATACCCACCGTAACATGAGATTTTTTTTAAGTCGAATGTTATTGGGGTCAACGAAATCAAAGAGAAATGATGATTCTCTATGTGTTGTCCGAGGCTCCTCATTATGAAGGTAATGAGAGTCAAGATATTATCGCCCTCCTGGAAATTGTGCTGATGTCAAAAAGAAGGGAGACGTGACTCCAAGAAGCAAAGGGCTTCATGAAATCCATTGAGATGAGATCAGGTACTGATAGGTAACATAAAATAAGTAAATATGTAGTGATACTCAAGACTTCCCTTGGTTGGGGAATTTTGAAGGGCGATTGGCAACAACCGTAAAATTGTATCTAGTATCAGGGGGACAACTAGATATGGGGTTAAACTATGCAAGAGGATAACAAAGTGGACAAACTCAGATATCATGGGTACATGGACTTGGGATACTCAGGGTTTATGAACAATGTCAGAATGAAGAGAGAGAGTGGATTCCCCAACCAAGGGCGACATGGGTTTCTTTTCCAAGAAAATAATGTCATCAAGCGTGATCAGAAAAAGCTAAGTAAATGTTGGAAACAAAGGATTTATATAATTACCAAATAAATAAAGAATAATTGTGGTTGAATGTACAAGTACAGAAATGGGTGCCCTAATGCAAGATGGCTTGTCCTGGGAGGGCCCCATTGGTGGATTTCTATACGAGGTAAATGAATGGAAGGAAATATGCAGATGGGAAAATTGATGGTGGATGAGATGGAGGGATAATGATGTTGCGAAGGTGCAATTAATAGAACCAAGATGATATAACTTGGGATCTCATTGGTAAATCCAAAAACATGATGAGAAGAAGTATGTGTCTTATTCTCGAAAGTTCATGAGACTATCGAGACTCCCATCCTTGGGGGTTGAAATCATCATGAGTGTCAAGTTACGAAGGGGAACTTTGAGGGGAAAAATAATGTGGGGGATAGTGTTGTCGGGTGATAGTACCAAAATGTAGCAGAGGTGGCGGTACTACAAAGCTGGGTGTAAGGACCCTAAAGGTAAACGTCATAGGGTGTAACTGGGAGATGCAATTGATTTACAGAGGGAATAATTACATGCCAGTGTCAAACATATACTTGAAGGGGTTGTGTCATTGTGATGACCAAGTACCTGCACAAAAAAAAAAAAATTGATGTGAATAGTATCTGATGATAAATAACATATAAAAACTATATGATAATTTTGAACATGATCATGCATACCTAACCGTGATGTGAGAAAAGTGCTTCCCTGAGGAATGTGATTGCGTAGATGGAGGGATAATGTAGGGTCCATGCCATAAGGACTCAAATTTCCCATGGCCAAGGGTATCTTAGGCGATATTGTATGCTAATATGATATCCCCTTCGTTGAATGAGTGAAGGTTGATATAGCAGTTGAAGGTGGCGTTGGATCACTTTTTAGCTGCCTCATGTTTCTGTAATGAGGATCAATGATCTTCATCCAACGACTCTAAGGTCAGCAAGCGCTGCTCCATTGGAGAAGTCTCAGGTAATAGCTTGATGGCAGTGCGTAACGTTGGAAATTCACACAGGATAGGGAGGGTAGCTTCGATCCCCTAGACGAGGTGGAACGGTGTAAAATCGGTGGCAGTCTTGACTGTCATGCGATAATCCCATAACGCGGAAAAGAACATACGATGCCAGTTGATCTTATGTTTGTTGATGGTACATTGTAGCATGGTTTTGAACACTTTTTTGATATCCTCGACCTATCTGTTGGAATGAGGTTAGAATGGGGAGGAAAACTCATGGGAGAAGCATAATTTTGAGGAGAGGTCCGCAAATATCTCATTCTCAAAGTGTTTTATGTGATCGAACACTAACTCCAATGGGACTCCGAATCGGGTAATGACATCGTTGAAGAAAACAAGTTTTGTTGTGTCATCGGTATTGTTGAAAGTGGGCATGGATTCAACCCATTTGGTAAAGTAATCTACTTCCATGACAATGTACTTGTGTCCATTACTATATGGAGGATTGCAAGTCATAAATTCTATGCCCCGTTTGCAAAAGGGGACGACGGTGATGAATGGATGTAGAAGAGTTGGTGGTGCTCGTGCTTTGTTTGCATAGCGCTGAAATTTGTCGCATCGCTTGACGGCATGGATGAAATAATGAAACAATGCAGGCCAAAAGTAACCTTCTTGAATGATTTTTTGGGCAGTGGAAATACCTGAGAGGTGATGACCACAAGCACCTCTATGGAAATCGTTCAAGACTTTGTCAGCTTCGTCAATGGTCAAACATCGACGAAGGATGGTGTGGACCCCCGTGTCTATAAAGAACATATACGATGAAGAGATATCGAGGGGCCTGATGGAATGTTCCTGACTTGGCTAGTCTAGTAAACGTTGTTGATTTGTGTGTAGGATCAATGGTCTACAACATATAAATGATCATAGAAATAATAAATGTGATAAAGGACTGCAAATTTTGTATTATGATATCTCTGTGGATTACAAAATGGCCGAATGCGGTTGAATAAAATGACAATACTCGACTAGATCAACAGATAAAGGATCTTAGCTAGAATACAAATAAGAAACTAAAAGATAATACCCAGAATATGGGAGCACTGCGGAATCAATAGATGTGTTGGGACTATGGCAGCTCTGACGGTAATTGTTGGAATTCTAGAAAGTTCTCCCTAGGAGCTATACTTCTTAGAATGGCCTGGAAACTATCCCAAATGATGTGCCCTTCTCTAGTCCTCAGTACTGGTATCTGTCGGACCCCTCTGCTGATGAATCTGGACCCTAGATGGATACCCCTGAGGGAATGCACCCCTCTTCTTCTGGAAAAATATGTCCTAGTGATTCCACTGTCATAATTGAACGAGATATGTCTGAAAATGACCGCCTTGGTCTACTGGGAAATGGGTCAGAAGCGTTTCCCTAAATCTGGTCTGATGCTCGCTTTGGAACCCCAAATGTGTCTGCCAAAAGTGGCGCACGTCCAAGTCTGGAAAATGTGTCCCAGTTGATTCCTCTGTCAAAATCTGATCAGGAACCAAGAAAAAGATGAGCCTTTCCCTCCTCTCAAATGGGTCGAAGGGAAATATCACAATTCTCCTTAGTTGGGATAAGTCGACTAAAAACCCTCTCAGAAGTTGCGCCCTCACTATGGATGAATGCGCCCTTGCTGCTGAACACTGTGTAACTGCTGCTGAAGAATGATGGAAGACCTAAATTATCTTCCCAGTGACTAGGGTGTGTCTCTCAACACCAAAATCATACAACTGGTGCCTTCCTCCTGGAATCCATTGAACGATCTCCCCTGAGATACTCCTCTTCTCCTCAATGATAAGTCATAATCTGCATAATCATGAATTAGGTCGCTAACCCTTCCTTTATAACTTTCAAAAATGCTAAATCACTGCTGAAACCATAATTCACTATTGACTTCCAAAACTCTAAATCATTGTTGAAACCCTAATTCATTGTTGACTTCTATTTTTAGCTCATAATGACTTAAAAGTTCTTTTAACCCTTTTTATCTCAATGCCACTTTCCGAATATAACACTTGTGACTAGAGTGACCTCTAGTAACCCTGTTTACCCCTTTTCTGGCCCTGGCTATAGTCTAACGGGGTGGTTTAGACCATTAAGCCTCCTCTTTGGAGCTCCTATTTGGAAATGGATATTACAGTCCTCCCTTCCTGAAATTGCTTGTCCTCAAGCAATACCAGTCCAGGGTGCTACAACACCTACTCACTCTCCCAAGTAGAATCCTCTACTGGAAGTCCTCTCCATCTGATCAAACACTCTTTGATGACCTCGCTCCTTAGTTTCCGCTCCCAGAACTCCAACACGTCCTCCGGAACCAGCTCCAACTGTCCCTCCTCATCCAATGGGGGAAGATCCTCTAATGTGTTAATGAATTGTCCCATTGCCTTTTTGAGGCAAGATACATGGAACAAGTTATGAATATTTCTCCCCTCTAGAATATCTAACTCATAAGCAACCTCTCCTACTTAGCGCATGATCCTATACGGGCCATAAAATCTGGGCTTGAGCTTCTTGGCCCCACTCTTCTTCAGAGATGATTGTCTGTAAGGTTGGAGTCTCAATAAAACCAAATCCGCAACCTCAAATTTGCAATCTATCCTATGCATGTCTGCACTCATCTTTTGTTGGTTCTGTTCCACTACAGGTTCTCTTTCAACAACTTGAGAATCTCTTGACTCTCTATGATCCAATCCTTGTCCTTGGGAGCTCTACTCTCCCTGAAAACCAAGTCTACCAAAGTGGGAGCATCATATATGTATAGTGCTCGAAAGGGTGTCATACCAATGGACACGTGGAAAGTGGTGTTGTAGCAATGCTCTCCTAGATGTAGTGACTTAACCCATGTTTTTTGTTGTCCACCTACATAGTTCCTTAAATATCCTTCAACCCACTTGTTGACAATATCGGTATTCCCATTTGTTTGAGGGTGATAGATGGTGTTGGGTGTCAGCTCTATACCCACCAATCGAAATAACTCTCTTCAGAATGTCCCCATGAACCGACTGTCCCTGTCACTGACGATGTTCCTCGTCAAGCCATGAAGTCTGAAGACCTCCCTGAAGAATAGCTCAGCTACCTGAACTGCATTGTACTCTTTTGGTATGGCATAGAAGTGAGAAAACTTGGTCAATATTTCAACCACTACATATATGGAGTCCTTACCCTGGACCTTGGGTAGGCATGTGATGAAGTCCATCGATATACTCTCCCATTTCTTCTTTGGAATGGGGACTGGCTAAAGTAGCCCTACTAGAAGAGCATGCTCTGACTTGTTCTGCTAGAAATTCATACACTCACTGACATGTCTCATAACGTCCTGTTTGAGGCCCTTCCATGAGAACCTCTCCCTGATCTATCTGTAGGTTTTGAAGAACCCCTGATGGCCTACTAGTGGTGAATCATGAACTGCTATGAGGATCTTCTTCTTGAGCCTCGAATTTGGCACCAAGTAGACTCTATCCTTGTATAATATGACATATTCAATGACCCTATACCTGTCATCTTGTATCTTTCCGTCCATCACCTCACAAGAGAACTTGTTCTTGGAATATTCCACTAATAAGTGGGATTTCCAATCTGTTGAAATCTCCATCAAAGAACAGGCTGCAGGTCTCCTCAATAGCGCATTAGCCACAATGTTCTTCTTCCCCTTTACATACTCTATGTCGAAGTTGAATGCATGTACCTTCGTCACCCATTTCTGTTGGTGCTCAATGCGGTCCTTCTGCTCAAGGAAATACTTCAAGTTGTCGTGATCCGTCTTGACCACGAATTTGTTGCCCACCAAATATTATCTAAATTTGGTCAAGGCATGCATGATTGCCAACATCTCCTTGTCATAAATGGAGTACAAACTCTCAGCCTGACTGATATTTCTACTCTCAAATATAATGGGGTGTCATCCCTACATCAAAATTGCCTTGATACCCTCGCCGGATGCATCGCACTCTAGTACAAATGGCAAGGTGAAGTCTGGTAATGCTAATACTGGAAAAGATCTCATGACTTCCTTCATATGATCAAAGGCTTTCTTTGATTCCTCTGTCCAAATGAAATCCCCATGCTTGGTGAGATCCATCAGGGGTGCTCCAAGCTGAGAAAAACCCTAGACAAAACGCTTGTAATAGTTGCACAATCCAAAGAAAATCCTCAACTTTGTTACATTCCTGGGCGTTGGCCAGTCCAGAATGGCCCTGATCTTTTCCTGGTGCACCTGCACCCCTTTGCACTGATGATATGGCCTAATTAAAGCATCTCTATCATACTAAACTCACACTTGGACTCTTTGGCATATAATGACTCTGCCTTCATGATGCTCAATACTGCATCTAAGTGCCTCATATTCTCCTTCCATGTCTTGTTGTAGACCAAGATGTCATCGAAGAAAACCAAGACTAATTTCCTCAACTAATCCCTGAATATGTGGTTCATGCAAGACTGGAACGTGGTGGGTGCATTGGTTAGCCCAAATCATAACCAAGAACTTGAAATGTCCAAAGTGACATCGAAATTTCATCTTCTCTATGTCCTACTCTTGGATACTGATCTGGTGATACCCAGAGTGTAGATCAATCTTTGAGAATAAAATTTCCCCATGCAGTTCATCCAACAACTCGTCAATGTGTGGGATAGAATACCGGTTCTTGATGGTTTCTTGTTCAAGGCTCGATAATCAATGCACATCCTCATGGTTCCATCCTTCTTCAGAACTAGGACAACTGAAGAATTGAATGGGATGTTGCTCGGTCTGATGTGACCCATTGCTAGAAATTCCTTGATTGCCTTCTCTATATCATCCTTGAACCTCCTAGGATGACGATATGGGGGGGTGATCATCATTTTGTCCCCCTCTTCCAACTCAATGGTGTGCTCAAACCCCCTGTCATGTGGTCTCCCTGGTGGAATCAACTCAAAAACCCGTTAATGTCATCCCAACAAATTCTTGATCTATGTATGATACTATTTTTTACCCTCTGAATCCTTTCGCGTAGTGATCAAACACTCGGCGGCATATCCTAATTCCCCATGTCTGAATATCCACTCCATCCTCTTGGCTGAAATTGTCCTGGGTTCTCCTGTCGACATACCTCTTAGAACAACCTTCTTCCCATCATGGTCTCTGAATCCGATATCCAAGGTTTAGTAATTGGTGGTGATTTTTCCCAAGGTAATCATCCACTGGATTCCCAACACCACATATGTGTCAGATAGGTCAACCACATAAAATGTATCTCTCACTGTATAGTTTCCTAAATTTACCTCCAATTCTAGAACTCTGTCTAGACACTCCATTGTGTGGCCATCTGCTACTGCAACATCAAACCCCTCAAACTCCCCTATCTGAAGTTCTCGTCTCGATACCAGTGAAGCGTCGATGAAGTTGTGGGTGGCCCCACCATCTATCAAGGTGATTTCCTATTTCCCCTGAATATTCCCTCTGGTCTGGAGGGTATCATACCTAGGAACACCAAAGGGTTTCCTCCTGTTAGCCTACTCAGGTAGCTCTGGGACTACTGGAGGATCGACTCCTGCTAGTGTCGGAGGTCTACGGGGAGGTTTCTCCTCTGCTTGTGCTGACTCCTCCTTTGAGCTAGTGGATCCACTGTCATGCTCCTCCTCCTCACTGTCCACACTATCTGTTGCCACCTCAATATAATGAATCTCTCCCTTGCCCATGCATCGGTGGCCTGGGACCCAACGGTCTCTGCAGTTGAAGCAAAGCTTCTTCCTCATAAGCTCTTGCCAAGTCTCATCATCCAACTTCTCCTTTCCCTTCCATTCTCTCTGGAATGGCTTCTTGTCTCAATCCTTCTGGGGTACAAAGGGTTTGGAAAAGGTTTTAGTCTTTGGCACTAAGTCTGCTAAATATTGAGTGCAAAAGATGGCATCCTGCAAGGTGGGAGGCATGTATGCCTTCACCCATCCTCTCAAAGGCTCAGTGAGTCCCTCTGTGAATAACATGATCATCCTAGGCTCTAATATATCTGTCACTTCCATGAATACCCGTTGAAAATCCATGATGAATGCCTCTGTTATGCCAATTTGTCTCAACTGGGCTAGATCCCTGAAGTGGATCTCGGGATCCCTCCTGTCATACATATCCATGAGCCTCTCTTTGAACTCCCTATAGGAAGTGATGCGACTGTGACCTAATCCCACCAATCCATGATACCACTACTCATGTGCCTCACCCTCCAAGTGTAAGGTTGTGAAATTGATGGCCTCTGTCTTGGTAATTTGGTTGAGTTTGTAGTATGTTTCTAGCTTCTGTACCCAAGCTCTGGCAGTGCATTTGGACAATCCGTCGAAAGAAGGTATGGTGAGTTTACCAATTTTTCGGATGAAATCCATGTTATGCCCCTACTGTTGTTGCGGTCCTCCTCTCTGTATCTCTTTGGGACGGTTCCTGAGTCTGAGTCCATAGTACTCGACTAGGGTCATGTCCTGATGGAAGTCAAGACCCAATGTTGCATACTCCCTCCTATAGTCTACAATGTCCTTTGCATGAGTGGGTGGCCTCTATTCTATCAGTGGTGGTGTTGCTATCGGGGGTTCCCTATGGAAACTGGGAAACAAGGGTCTCATAATCATACTCGCAGAGGTGTATGTGCGAGAGGGTGACTGGGGTCTATTTTTTGATCTTGAGTTCCCTTGTGCTGCATACGGGACTTGTGTGTCTGGGGTGCCCACTCTAGCCAATCTATAAACCACCTGTGCTAAGGACTCAGACATGGTCCGTTGAATAGCTAACATGTTGTTGATAACCTACATGAAATTTGTCTATGGATCTATGGGGGCCTTGCCACTTCCCTCTGGTTTCTCATATCTGTCTCCTAGCATCCTCTCTGCCTCGCGCTCAGCCTCACTCTCTGCCCTTCTCTCTTCTTCTTTGTGTGCATATTCCTCTTCCTCTAAGCTAGGAGGAAAAAGGGGAAAGTCAGGCCTATGCCTTCTTTCCTTATGCCTGTTGTAAGTGACATAATCATGACCTACGTGTTCACATCCCTATGGGTCTTCTGCTGCACTCATTGTCTTTAGTCATAGGCTAGCAGGAATAAAGCTTTGATACCACTGTAATGTTCCTGACTTGTATAGTCTAGGAAACGCTGCTAATGTGTGTGTAGGATCAATGGTCTACAACATATAAATGATCATACAAATATCAAATGGAACAAAGGACTGCAAAGTTTGTATTATGATATCTTTGTGGATTATAAAATGGATGAATGTGGTTGAATAAAATGACAATACTCGACTAGATAAATAGACAAAGGATCCTAGCCAGAATAAAAATAATAAACTAAAAGATAATACCCGAAATATGGGAGCACTGCAGAATCAATGGATGCACTAGGACTATGGCAGTTCTGACGGTAACTGCTGGAAGTCTGGAAAGTTCACCCTGGGAGCTATACTTCTCGGACTGGCCTAGAAACTGTCCCAAATGATGCGACATTCTCTAGTTCTCAGTAGTAGTATCTTTCGGACCCCTCTGCTGATGAATCCAGACCCCAGATGGATACCCCTAGGGGAATGCACCCCTCTTCTTCTAGAAAAATGTGTCCTAGTGATTCCACCATCGGAATCGGACGAGATATGTCTCAAAATGATCACCTTGGTATACTGGGAAATGGTTTAGAAGGGTTTCCCTGAACTTGGTCTGATGATCGCTATGGAACCCCAAATGTGCCTGCCAAAATTGTCGCACGTCCAAGTCTGGAAAATGCATCCCAGTTGATTCCTCTGTCGGAATCTGATGAGGAACTAGGAAAAATATGCGCCTTTCCCTCCTCTCAAATTGGTCGGAGTGAAATATCAGAATTCTCCCTCGTTGGGATAAGTCGACTAAAAACCCTCTCAGAAGTTGCGCCCTCACTCTGGATGAATGTGCCCTTGTTGTTGAACACTATGTAACTGCTACTGAAGAATGATGGAAGACCTGAATGATTTTCCTGGTGACTAGGTTGTGTCTCTCAACACCAAAATCAACCAACTGGTGTCTTCCTCTTGGAATCCACTGAACTATATCTCTTGAGATGCACCTCTTCTCCTCAATGACAAGTCATAATTTGCATAATCATGAATTAGGTCACTGACCCATCCTTTATAGCTATCCAAAAACCTAAATCACTATTGAAACCCTAATTCACTGTTGACTTCCAAAACCCTAAATCACTGTTGAAACCCTAATTCATTGTTGACTTCTATTTTTAGCTCATAATGACTTAAAAGTGATTTTAACCCTTTTTAGCTCAATGCCACTTTCTGAATATAACACCTGTGACTAGAGTGACATCTAGTAACCCTGTTTACCCCTTTTCTAGCCCTGGATATAGTCTAACATGGTGGTTTAGACCATTAAGCCTCCTCTCTGGAGATCCTATTTGGAAAGGGACATTACAAAATGTGCCAATGATCATATCAAGAGAGATGAGACCCAAAATTTTGTGTCTGAAGGTAGACAAGAAGGTCACCATACCAAGGCTCATCGGGGGGGGATGAAGAAAAGTTGTTTGTCAGGGAAATCCGTATTGACAAGGGAGGATTTGGCATATGAGGGAAAAGATGTAATGAATTCGGCGAGGACAAGCGCTTTCTTACTTTTGAGAGTTGAGAACTCTAGGTTGTATTCCTAGAGGATGACGATCCATTTGGAAAATTTTCCATTAATTTTTCGACAACTA
This sequence comes from Picea sitchensis, assembly GCA_010110895.2. Taxonomy (NCBI): domain Eukaryota; kingdom Viridiplantae; phylum Streptophyta; class Pinopsida; order Pinales; family Pinaceae; genus Picea; species Picea sitchensis. Next base: position 90,550 of record SNQJ01S0013108.1, read on the forward strand.
AGGAAGTACTGAATGGGGATGGAATCTGCTACGACCTTGGTAGTTCAGAGCATGATCTAATGGCACAACTTTTGGACTGCTAGGACAACTGTTAGGGAAAGTTTCTCATCATGATTTTACTTTAGGGGTGGCCCTGAAATATTTTTACTGATATAGTAAATGACATGTTCACGCTCATCTTCCCCTAGTTGGACAAGGACCCCTGCTACTAAGACGGTTGAGGCTGACAAGTAGAGGATGTAATCACAATCATAGTTTGGAGGAATAATCAAAGGGGCATTGGATAAGGCATATTTTAAGTCATGAAAAGTTGTTTGAGCATGTTCATCCCTTTAGAATGGGATATCATGATGCAGAAGGTGGAGGAAACCATGCACACAAGTGGTGTAGTCTAGGACAAAGTGACGTAAAAAGTTGGCTTTACCTTGTAATCTTTGTAGTTGGCCTAAGTTCCTTGGTGGTGGAATTTATGTGATATCCTGGACATTGAGGGGGTCCACCATGATGCCTTGTTGGGAGACAATGAACCCAAGAAGTCGTCTGGTAGTGATGCAAAATATGTACTTGAGGGGGTTCAAGCAGATATTATATTGGTGACATCGTTGGAAAATGATGCATAAGTCGTCTAAATGTTGAGTTATCTTTTTGGATCGAGAAGTGAGTTTTTCCAAATAAGCGAGGATGATGTGAGCAATATCATGGAAAACATAGGTCATGGCATGTTGAAATGTAGGACCTACGTTCTTGAGTCCAAAAGGCATGACGCGATAAGAAAAGGTACCCCAAGGGGTAGTAAAAGTAGTTCTATACTGATCAACTGGATTGATTTGGATTTGATTATAGCGGGAGAACCCATCCATAAATGAAAATGCTTCATGGTCGACACAGTCATCGATAATTTGGTCGATGAAGGGGAATGGAAAGTTGTCTTTGGGACAAGCATGGTTGAGATCGCGAATGTCTGTGCAAACGCGAAGAGTTCCTTGTTTTTTGTTAACGGGGACGGGGTTGGATACCCATGAAGTGTACGAAATGGGTTAAATGAACCCAACATAGCGTAACTTGTCAATTTCGTCTTTGATAGCTGCAACTTTCGATGGGTGAAGGGGTCGCTGATTTTGACGAACTGAGGCAATATTTGGCCAAGTGTCGATTCGATGTTCGACGATAGACAAATCGAGTCTTGGCATCTCATTATATGACCAGGGAAAAATATCCCATTATTCCTGAAAGAGAGCTATGTAAGCTGTGATTTCTTCAGGGGAGCATGCAACACTAATGGTGATTTCTTAAACGATTCTTGGTTTAATGGAAATGTTGATTTTGAGAGTAGGGGAAATGTTGGCCATATTTCCTTATTCAAAGAATCGAGGGCAGGGATAGGGTTGTTGAACCAATCTATATGCCCAGGAGGAATGAAATCCTTGGTTTTGATTGCGCATATGGGAGCTTGGACAGGAGGGTGAAAGGTCATATGTGAAAGAAAGAGTGCTCAATGATGGAGTGCATTACATGGGCAATAGGGGGTGGTTAATTTATCCAAGATATATTCATCGCAGTGGAAAATTAAAGAAGATAGGTGATCTTGTGTGGGGATAGGGGGAACCTGCGACAAGTGAGCATGGTTGTCCTCTAAGTGTGAGGACGTATAATGGATAGTATATATGGGGTGCAATCTATCGTTGGATATAAACCAAATGTCAAGATCCTGTGGGTAATGGATTGTGGTAGGGGGGAAGATTTCCTGTGGGAAAATTTCTAGAGAATTAGGAGGGTTCGAGGGAACATCCTTATATAGTCGTAAGGTGAACCAGGGAGGGCTAGGAAGTGATTCTGGTTCAGGGGAGAAGATATGGAAAGTATCTGGAGAGGGGATGGGGTAAGTAACTTGCATCACATGCAGTAAGGTGGTGATATAAGGTTGAATAGGGGTTGATTGACAAAATCGATATTCAATAATCAAAGGACATTGGTATGTTAAATGAGCAAGTGAGTCACAAAGAGTACAAGGAAATCACATATGTTCGGGGACTGATGTAGAGACATAACGGATGTCAGTAATGTGAGTATAAGTAGGGAGAGCCGGAGGAGGCCTAGGCTGGGATTTTTGGCGTACTACGGCCAATGTTTGGCGAAATTGAGTTAGAGCTGGGAAATGATGAGTATAATGGCCATATGTTGAACATATCGCACAAGCGAATTTGTTCTGCAACCCTTTATTGATGGCAGGGGAGGACTCGGTAGTAGTTGTGGACGTACTTGGTGGAGTGGAAACCAATGTGGTTTCTCTGGGGAGTTGAATCAGATTGCGTAAATTAGGAAGAGTAGGCCATCTATTAGTGGGGTTTCCATCTATTTCTCATAATGCGCAAGGAGTTTGAACTCGTGGAGGAAGTGGATATGTGGGATCTTTATTCTTTAGTCTACCCCCAACAATGACAGAGGTGCCTACAGTGAGGGGGGATGGTGGTGTGGGTGGATATTTTTCTGGAATTTGCATTGGTATTCCCTCTATATGAGGAGGGAGAGGTGGTTGAGGAACCATCGCAAGTGGATGTAGATACGAGACAGGGATGGAAAGCACCATGTTAGGAAGGGTAAGGGTTGTAGCTACCTAGAATGCTTGGACTCCGGGTGGGGGGTAGAAGAAGGAAATTTGGGTAATTTCTTGGGGGACTGTCTCCCAAACTAGGATTTTCCCCTAA
>SNQJ01S0013108.1:100837-119743 GCA_010110895.2 Picea sitchensis
ATGGATTTACCATCAAAATTAGTTAGAATTTCGGTTAATGGTAAATCCATTGAATTGGAGAGTTTAGTATTGAACAAAATAGAAGTAATGATCAATTTAGGATCTACAATACAATATTCAAAACACCTAGAACAAAATGTTTTCCAGGTGGTCTGATGAAGGTGAATATGCCATCAATGGATGAATAAAATGGTTGAATGAAACCGCCTAGACAAAGTTGTCGAGGAGAAACTTAGATTGTTGGCTACTCAAGAAACGTAAAGTGCAAAGAAAAGACATGAACTTGCGAGGGAACCCATAAATCAATGATAAAGGGTGGAGGGGAATTTGATGCCCACATTAAATGGAGAAGGTTACCCACGATGGCACCTTAACAACGATGAAAAATAACAATTGTAGCTATAAATAAAAACATGAAGAAACTACAATGTGAAGCAAGTATTGATCATGAATGTTTTAGTACATTCTTTATAGAAAACACAATGATGTAACCTTGTATCTTTGTTAAAGGAAACGATACAGTTATGGTATATAAATGTACGAAACAATATTTCCTAAACACATAGGAGAAATAAAAGAAATGAAAACAAGAAGAAAGATATTTTATCTATTGTCCAAAATAATAGTAAATGAAGGACAATATTTCCTACAAAGAAATGAAAGAAATGAAAATAAGAAAAAAGTATTTTATCTATTGTGAAAAATAATAGTGAAAGAAGGAGAATATTAACTTATCTAAAATCACTACATTTGAACACATAACAAATATAAAATCTACTTACAAACTTTAGACGATGGAAAAAAATTCTTATAATTGAATAAAAACAATTGCATTAATAATATAAATGTTTGCATCTATGGCTTCAACTAGAAAATAAAACAATTGAATTAATAATAAAAATGTAGACATGTATGACTTGACATTAATAATAAAAATGTAGACATCTATGACTTGAACTAGAAAATAGTATAAATTTATCTCTTCCACACGCTCTTATCCCAAAGTGAATATTCATAGTATAATCATTATGATGTCACGATTCTTTTCGACTCAATAATCTTGTTTCCATGACTCACAAATTTGGCTCTATGTATGGTTTAGGTATGCGTCTCGATCCGTATTATATATGCAAAATTGAGTAAAGAATAGGCCGCCTTAAGTTTGAATATAGTGTTTTCAATTTCTATCAACATATTTAATACAAGATTTTTTTATTCATATGAGGTTGCATCTCATACCTTAACCCTAATACAATATTTATTTTTTATGCATATGAGTTTTGGATCTCATACTTTAACTCTTTTGACTAATCATAATGCCACTAAGGTTTGGATCCCATTCTTACAATCAATTGAGTTGTCATAGTAACATTGAGAGAATTTTCATTATTCTGAACTATTGGGTATCATTATTGAATTAATTATATATTTTCTTAACCGTAAAGACCATCTATCCAAGGCCGATACTCTTTACATAGTAAGATCCCCAACACTACTTTAGTCACAATTGAAGAGATTCTCATCACCATGATGAGAATACTTATCTTACCTTCATATTATTTTTGGTTATATATTATTTTTGGTTATTGAGAGTTTAGATTTTGGATAAGTTGTTCCTTATTATTATAGATGCAAAATGAAACAAGGAAGATAGTTGCAAAACAATTACTCCTTACCTAAATTTAAAACAATTACTCCTTACCTAAATTTAAAAGTAATAACAATGTATATTAGTTTAGAATGTATTAAATCATTAAATTTAGTGATGTAGAAGATTCAAATTTAGTTTTCCTAACAACAAACACCTCTGTTGTATCAATCACCTAACTTTATTATTTTATATGTTCTACAAAATTTCAAATGGTTAATAATAAAGTTCACATATATATATTTGTTTCACTTTTAATCAAGTTTTTTTTAATGTTCTCGTTAAAAGGAGTTGCTTGGAATAAATCTTATTACATTAAACATGAAGACCTAGTTCTTACAACACCTTGGAATAAATCTTATTAGATTAAACACTAAGATCTTATTCGTGTATAAAAGGTGAAATTTGACTAATTTGTGAAAGGTGATATATTGCATCGTCATTATAAAGTATGTTTATATTATTTGTATTATCATTAAATATTAATATATTTAATAACATGATACAAATTAAAATAAATAAAATTATAAATATAAGTAACATAATTATTATAGTCTATATATTTAATAAAGTAAAATAAAAAATAATATAATAAATTATATATAAAATAATTATTAATACTTTATATTTTCAATTATATAATAAAACATATTTTTGTATTATAATTAAAATCATGTAAATAATAAATCTTATTAGATTGAATATGAAGGTTGGTTCTTATATAAAAGGTGAATTTGATTAAACTAAAATCGTTCTAAGTTTCTTATGTGAAAGGTGAGTTTGAGGATATAAATTGCTCTAATTTTCTTTTGTCAAAGGTGAGAGAGAGTGAGTTTGGAGGTTGAAAGCAAATTTTAGGTTGTTTAAACGTTGGATTTGGGTTTCTCAAAGCTTCTCAAAAACCAATATTTTCTTAAAACGATTGAATATTTTCATCATTAAAGAATTTGGATTTTTTTGTTTAATATTTCTTCTACGGTAAAGTACTCCCTCCTTAAAAGTGACTTATTAATTTATTAATTTTTTTCAAATTGTTATAGTGTTACATAAAAAAATTCGTAACATGGTAAAATTAGAACATTTTTTTATCATTATTTGATTTATTAAACAAGATAGAGAGAAGCTACACTGCAAGTACCTGCCAACACTAATATTAATATGCATTTTTTGGATGTTTAAAGAGTTTTAAAGTGACACTGAGAAGGATGGTTCATGGGAGGAGAGGTGCGCCAAATCTACAATCGGATTAAGGTCAAGGTCAATAACCACCGCTAATTTATGTCCTACCCCCTCACCATCCTGGGATCACCTGGAAGACCCTTGTCAGACCAAGATCTAAATTCAATTTTTGAATGAGCTTCCTTCCCTAGTCCCCATACTTCAATATTTTCTTTCTTTGAACTGTAATGTAGTGCCCTTGTTTTGACGTGGAATCATGGGAACCCGTGTTCTTGCCACAAATTCAATGGGAACAAAATGCCTGCGTGCTTGTGCATAGTGCATCGAGAGTGTTGTACGTATGAAGCATCATTGAATTTTAAAAAGTATATATGGTGAATCAAATCATGCTTATGTACCATTTCGTAGAAAAGTTAAACAAGGTCTTACATATTTATTTTCACACTTTATCTATCTATGAAACTTTTAAAAATATTGTTATATTAGAAGGGAGTCATTTTGCTTTTCATCAACTTAAACATATACATGGGTATCTCTAAACAAGTCTCTACAAGTTCAAGAACTTCCACATATAGAAATTCTAGACTGGAATATCACTTAAAAGAAAATGATGGTGATCTACATATCCAAACTATGCTTGTCAATGGGAACATTTCATGTATAACTCCTGATGGTGAGAAGCCCTCTTCACTGGCAGTGACAATTTCAACTAAGCGATCAACTCTGATTTCCCCTCTCTCTATTTCATTCATAAATCTTTCTTATGTTCATTTCCCAACATGTAGTTGATAGGAATTGGTTGTAGATCCAAGCTGATATTTATTCCATATGTTGGTTATTGACAACTTACTGTAGCTGAAAGTGACTCGACTGCAATTGCTGACAATGAGATTTTCGATTAGTTCAATGACATGAAAAACAAACATAAATATGTTTTCTTTGATTTCGATCAATTCAATGACATGAAAAACAAATAGAAATATGTTGTATTTGATTGACATTGGGATGATTGCTTACATTTGTTTTCCTAAGTTCCTTTCCAGAAATTTTAAGTTTGAAAATTGTGCTCTCATTGACATATCATTTGTTCATTTCTCATCATTCTCATGTTCTTGGTCAAAATAAATTCATGGTATACTGGATCAATTAATATCATAATTCCATATTCAATTTCATTAAATGCAGGTACGAGCTAGACTGGGGATCACTGGGGATCAAACATTAACATGGTGTAATTAACATAATGGTTTTGACTCTATATTAGAAGCTAGCAACTAGATTGAACACTATATTTTTTTATGAACTACAACTAGATTGCAACATAAATTCATAATATAAAAAATAGCATAAGATGATTAGACTTACTTTCTTTCTATCCCCTTAGATTGGGAAACAATTTTGAAATCTCCACAACGTCATGGATATGAGTTTAAGTTATCCCCTTAGATTGGGAAACAATTTTGAAATCTCCACAACGTCATGGATATGAGTTTAAGTTGCAAATGGGAGACACTAAGAAACAAGGTAGATAAGTGAGAGTGTGTCTAGTCCCTGCAAGTTTATCTTACTACAAAATATATTATAAATGCTCTAATAATATTTTTGTGAATTTAATAAAATAGGTACACTCAACTAGATTGAGCTAGATTCATAAAACTTGAAAATTAAGGAAACACCATTTTTATTAAAAAATGAGTGAGGCTCATAAAAGTGACATGTTTGCCACATGCCATGTATCCTCTTTGGATACTCAAACCAAGGGGAAGGTTAGTTCATCTCCATGAGTCCTAAATGCGTAGCCAGTGCCACCATCTGACAGAGAACATGGCACGAGTGGACTTCAATTAGGAATGTACGCCCATCGGTATGTCAATTGCTCTGGAAGCATCTTCTGTGAATTATTTCAACATAAAAGAAATACAAAAAAATATTTTCCTTCAGATGAAATAATGATACAGAGTATTTGTTGTCTTTCATTTCTTGGCAAATTTTGAGCATATCTAGTGAGTTAAAGATATAAGGCCTAGGATTTGAATTTTTGAACCAATTAAATATTTTCTGGGTTGCGAGTAGAGAAGTGAACTAAATATACATGGTTTGATTTGCTCTGGATTTACTTCTGGCTTTTGCATGTTTATTCTCAGTGGCCACCTATTTTTCTCCTCCATCATATAGCGAGGTAATTTGATGGCCTCTCTTGCTGTTCTCAATCAAATTTCTTATGAACTTCTTATCCTTCATGGATGATTTTGACATTACAACAAAATATTGTTTAAGGTAACCATGCTAAACCACTATTCCAACTATTCCAAGGTTAATCCATATATCCCTTGGAAGCAGTGTTCTGCAACAAGATTACATAATGCCGAGTTGTATTTCTGGAGAATACGACAAGGTTAAAGTAGTTTTATAGGATTTTGTGTGGTACTTCTTTCTTGAACACGTCTCTGAAAGAGTATGGTGTAAATATATTCAACTAGGCTACAATAGAAAAGATGTGGACTTCTTAATATTCCTGGTAGAACATTGTCCTGAAACAGTTTTTGATGTTTTTCCATTATTGAATGATATGGTACTTCAAACAAAGAGAAGAGAAAACATTGATTCCCACTCTCGGTTCCTTCTGGGTTTTCTCACTACTCAAGATGGAAACGCAGTTTCTACAACGAACACTTTTCCATGTAATAAAATGCCTTTAGTACCTAAAATTACAGATTTCCAAACTAACGACTTTGGGAAATTGTTTGAAGGGGATCCTGTGTGTTAAGAAGAAGGTAATATACACCTCTATTGATTTGTGCATGGACACTTATTATCGATTTCTCCAGGAGGAAGTCGAAAACAAACAGTGAACACTCTTTCATGCAATAAAATGCCTATAGTACCTGAAATTACAGATTTCCAAACAAATGGCTTTGGGAAATTGTTTGAAGGGGATCCATTGTGTTAATAAGAAGATAACCTACACCTCTATTGATGTGTACATGGACACTTATTATAGATTTCTCCAGGAAGACTGCTTTTGGGTTCTGAAAAAGGATATCACTGACCTAAGAAAGATGTCTTTGTGATATCCAAGGGATAGAAGGATTTGGATTCTTCTTTATCTATCTAATGATGGAGTGTACTTTGATTCTCCAACTTGGGGTATTGTGGCTCACTGGGAATATTTGAAGAAAGGAATGGTAATATTTGCAGGGATTGTGGATGGAAGAGGCTGCATTGGAGACATGAAGATCCGAGAAATTGGTAGACTTTTGTTGGCTAGCTGCAATATTGTCTTAGTGGGAAACTCACATTTTACAAAGAATGTCAACCTATTTTAAAATCCTTCCAAGAGAAGGATATGCAAATTTTTCCGTTCACTGAAGAATTATTTAATATCCCTCTAGATTACGTTGGTATATCCCTCTAGATTACGTTGGTCCCTCGACTAATTTGAACAGGTCTCAAAGATGGAAATGAGAATCAGACTCTGGACATCCAGCATCTCCAACATTTCTAGTGGTATTTATTCCCAAAGGTTATAATGAAGAAAATGACATATGGAAACAAAACTAGTCTCGATAAGGCAATCAAGCTTGCTCTGAGAAATCGTTTAGTTTTGATTCAAGGACCTCTAGGCATAGGAATGTACATTACAATAGGGATTTTTAGGCCTCATGGATTTGTTCCTAATTATTACTTCTTTCTCATTTATCCTTCTATCTGCGTTCTTATCCACCCTGCGGCAACAATTAAAGTAACACTCTCAGCACACTTACATTTTGAAACTAAAAACTCATCAATTTCAACACTCAATTCCAAAACTTACATTTTGAAACGGAAAAATCATCAATTTCAACACTCAATTCCAATGCATTGGAGAAAAGAAAAATAGGATGCAAATTACAATCCAAATACATTTAGGCCCATACATGTCATAGAAATCAAAACTATAGTCGGATATCTGTGACAAGAAATCATGAAACTCCTCTATGCTTATATATGTTATACAGCCGACGTTTTGTTGCCATCTGTGAGACAGAGCATCGAATAGCTCAACAAAAAATTATTTTGAATCCTTCATTCCTGTCTGACCACAAAACAGATCGAATACATCAAATTATCAGCAAAAACGAGCAATTAATTATTCATATATCGAAAAAATGCTCTAAGTTACCGATGCGCTATGCGAAATCAAATGGAGAAAGCCTGCCATCTTTGGCTAGCTCATTAAAATGAACCTCAACAATCCTCGATTGCTCCTGCCCATCACCATTATTAACTGTGGCGTGGCTTATAAACCTAATCCCTTTCAGAACCTTCTGAGCTCCCGATCAATTCCGATCAAGTTGGGCGCACTACCTGCGCTACACATGAGCGATCATGGGGTCTCCGTTCAACCCCAAATTATTATTTATCGAAGCCAAAGAAAGGGTGATTCACGAGAATCGCTTGATCTCTTGAAATAACTTATTCACTCTAGTAGAGGCCTCAGCCTTCAGTTCCTGTGAGAATTGCGTCAACCTATGGGATGTGCTTCGTCCTCAGGAAAAGCTCCAGGTAGAGCTCCTCCTGTCTAGTCTGCCAGCCTCAACCAACATCATTTTGGTATCCTCTTGAGTCGTAGAAGCGTTGGTCGGGGAAAGGCTTCTAAGCACAATGGAATCATCGTGGACATAAATATTAACCTCCACAAGATGCTCATCACCACTAACATGTCCCGAATTTGATCTGCCCGAATAATCCCTGGTCTAATCCACCGATTTTCTCCCAAAACTTGAGTTCGAATAAGTAATTCCTCTCAGATTTTCTCAGGTTATATATAGGCATAAAGAAGAGCCTCTCCATATCCTACAATATAGTGATGTTATTGTAACTCAAACCCTGGTCTGGGGAACATGGATTTTGAATGAAACCTGATCATTTACATATTTTTTTGGTCGGTGAATTTAAAATTTAAACATATAATTGCTATTTTATACCTTATTTTGCATACTTGTTGAGCCTTGGACATGTTGTGGATGCACACCATTTTTTTCAAAGAGCCTTGGAGGTGTTGTGGTTGCACACCATTTTTCTCAAAGATCCTTGGATGTGTTATCACTAGGGAAATAGGTATGCACTCTACAACTGTGCAATCTAATGGCCCTATGCATATTCTTATTCTCCCTTTGGATTTCCAAGGCAATGAGTCAGTGAGACATGAACATCGAGTGCAATGATAATTTATTGCAAGCCTTCATTGTGGAGTGTATTGTGCAGGCAATGCGTCAGTGCGACAAGATAATTGACTACAAGCCTCCACCGCAATCTCGACAACATTGATGTGGTGTGTGTTGTGTAGTGTGAACCTCCCAACAAGCCAATAGCAAATAACTTTACTAAAATTAATTTTAATGTTCGGAAAAATATTTTAAAATAATAGCTCACCACTGGGGTATTTAGTCCCATCACTTTCCTATGAACCAATAATAAAATTGTAGTATCAATTCTTAATAATTAAAAAAAAAATGATATTAAAAAAATTAAAATGATTAATATATTTTATCAAACTTCCTAAGTGTTTCATAAATGTTTTGCAAAACGAACTGGGTAATATCATTTTGAAGGTTACTAAACATTTGATCGATTACTATAGTTGGAGGGTACTAATAAGAGGAACGTAACATTTATTTGTTTATTTATATAATGAAACTATGTTTATGTTGCAACATTTATTTCATTATTTATTTGTTTATTTATATATTGAAACTATGTTTATGTTGTGTTTAATATTATTTGAAAACAAATGTTATATATTGAAATTATGTTTATTCTTAGTTAAGTTACAAAATACTAAGAAAGTGAGAGTGCACTTGGTAATGTTTATTTATATAATAAAACTAAGTGAAGAAAATTTACATATGCAAAAATATCACTATTATATAGTCATTTTATTACATAAATTATTAAAATGAAATGAAACGAAGCAATATCAATGGGGTTACTTCCAAGTTGGATGTAACATACCTAGTCTACCAATCCCACTCCCATTGAGTCATGTTACCTCCTTACACATGGTTTGATACCAATTTGTAACATCCCCAACCACTCAAGTTGGACCACGTCACACAACCTTAACTTCAGAAGAATTAAGTCAACTAAATTGTAACATTCCTAGCATACCACTGACCAATGTTACTCTAAAAATACATTGCGCAGAATCTACTTAAAACATAATCCATGCAACATATCACGTAGTAACGTCCTTAGCCCAAACTTGAGCACACCACGCAACTTATAACATTGGAAACAACATTTTTTTTTAAATACAAACTTAAGAAACAAAAATAACTCAAAACTACCCACACCAATTGTGGGTACCAACATATTTTTCACATAACACAACCATCTGCACAACCATCTAGGTGTCATGTGTCAACTCATATTTCATTGTGTGTGGAATCTAATTCTCTGTCCACACATAGATTCCATCCTCTTTGTGTACACATGCTACCTTCCTACACACTAGACCACTCAATTCTTTTATTGTCAACTCATAACCAAGATAACTTAACAAGCAAGACTAACCACATTGTTCATATCCAATTACAACTACAAATACATGCTATAAGAATCATACTTACAGGTGCAAGCATAATTAAAAAAAACATACATATTTGCAACATCATATAAGAATTAACCCATATCCAACATAGACAACATGCACAAAGTAAACATGACAAGCACATAAATAACACTTATATTTTATAAAGTCACCATTTGTGGCCTTGACTCAAATGTTCCTCCTATCCATAGACGTTGTTTCTCATAATATTTCAACAATAGGTCACCCCCATGCTGGGGCTCAACTCCATCAAGAAAAAATGATTCCTAGTGACAAGCTATGGTCAAAACATCAACAGAATTTCCCAACCCCAAGTGTCCATTATTTCATCTAGCACATAGCCCCTTATTCCCCACACACTTGTCACACCTAAAAAGGTGTGCCCCTTCTCTTCTCAACATTCCTTCTGCTACCTCACTTTCCTACCTAGGGTTACCAACAACAGGTCAGACAAGAAGTCTTTGAACCCTGTGAATAATCCTCAGTGCACGAGGGAACAACTCTCAACAAAAATATCACCTAGAGAGTACACCCACGAGTCTCACCACCACTCCACAACAACTAGTCTCTCACCTAGAGAGACTTCTCACAATCTATCAACATGACTCCTCAATAGTAGAACTCTAGATAAAACCCCACAACTCTTACAAGATTCTCGCTACAAATAAGGTAATAATCGGATTTTCCATACGATCTGATCCCCTTCTGCACATGAGGACTTGAAACATGAATTTCCCCTAAATAATTGTCTGCATAATGGATAATTACATAATAGTAATTCCCAAAACACACTGAGGCTAACAATATATATTGCATGCCTTCCACTTGACACTTGTCACCTTTAGAAGTAGTTTTAAGCCACTTGGTGACCCGTTCCCTACCCTCGAGAACTTATGATAAAAACATATCCACATTACCCTTTTCAGAAATATTATTAAAATGTTTCCCCCTTTTCCCTTTTTTGGTGGAGTAGGACCCCGATATATTTTTTTTTAAGTTAGATCAAGCACACCTATATAATATTATATTAATATTCATGATTATATTTACATGGATAGGTGCACTATCCTATCTACATCCAAGCTCACCACCCTCAGAATCACACAGGTTTTTCGGCCTCAAAACATAAATAATCATATACAAATATATATAACTCAACATTGCAGAGTTCTAGGTAATTACCACACACTTACCCAAGTGCTCGCAACACAGTGCAATGTGCACACTCACCCAGGTGCGTGTAAGAAATAAATTGTGCGAACCTATCTTGATAGAAATTTGTCGTGCACTATTTAGATGCACGTAGAACCAAAAACAGGTGTTAGTAGCTGACCACCCTAAATGTACATTATATTTATACTTGGTTCCAATGGCTCACTAGATTATATGTACATTTACAAAGGGTTCTAGATTAGGTAAATTACAATCTTCTCCCCCTTATTTATGCACTTCCCTCACTGCATCATATACATGTGCACATACAAAAATTTCAAACATCATAAAAAATATGAGGACAATCTTCTCGCATAGCATCCTCGCACTCCTAGGTTTCATATTGAGGACCGTACCAGGTCCATTTGACCTTTACCATCTCCATAGATCGATTCTAGAGTTGCTTGATTTTTTGATCCAATATGAAAAATGATTTCACTTGAGATCCACCTTCTGGCTCCACCTTAATCACATTCCAATCAATAATATGATCAACATCATCTACATACTTTCTATGTAATGACACATGGAAAGCATTATGAATACACAAGGACACGGGAAATGAAAGCATACAAGTGACACAACCAATCCTTTGAAGGATTTTAAATGGCCCGCATTAGGACCCTGCTAACATAGAACACTTTCCCAACTTCAACGAACTTCACTCGACCTTCACTTTCAGAAACATGTGATCACCAACTCCAAATTCCTTATGGATTATAAATTTATCTATGCATCTTTTCTACCTGTCTTAGGAAACATTTAAATTATGCTTTATCTTCACCATCTGCTCCTCCATTTCCTGGAGTAGATATGGACCAACTATTGCATGATCTTCTGGGTTATCCTGACTCACTGACATGTTGCACTTTCTTCCCTAACGTGCTTCAAATGGGTTCATCTTCAAATATTCTTGATACCCATTATTATAAGAAACATTTACCCAATGCAATTAGTCTTCCTAGTTCGATGGCTTATCCATCACATACATCCTCAACATGTATTCAATCACCAGATTTACTCTCTTTGTGTGACCATTTGTCTCAGGGTGATATGTTGTGCTAAAAATCGGAGTTGTTCCAAATTGTTTAAATTTCCCTTTCCAAAAGTTCGAAGTTAACATGGAATCTTTTTCAGACACAATTGTCTTAGTAACACCACGAAACTTAGCAACTTTGCACATGTATATATTATAAATGTTGATTGTCTTCTGCGTTGTATTTACTGGAATAAAATGGGAAGCTTTAGTAAGATTTTTTACCACCACCATAATAGAATCTTGTTGCTTAGTCATCCTAGGACACTTGGTTATGAATTCCATCATTATAACTTCCTAGTTTCACTTAGGAATGGGAAAATGCTATATCAAACTAGCTAGATGTTTGTTCTCAACCTTGACCTTCTAACATTCGATACATCTTGCAATAAAATCTGCAACTTCCTTTTTCATACCTGGCCATAAGTATTTCTTCTTGACTGCAACAATCATCTTCTCGTAACTTGGATGTCCATCATAAGGAACCTTATCCATATCAAACAAAATTATGTTCTTCAACTCTTGATCATTCAACACATAGCCTCTGTGTCTATGCATGAAGATCCCATACTCTCATAGAACATATCCTTCCAACTTCTGTTGTGACATACCTTGTTGTAAAGTTGTACTTATATCCATATAACGTAGATCTGATTTGGAAACTACCAAACATTTGTCACACAAATCTGTTTGTTACATGCTACTAGTTGTAACATGCATTTCATGTATCCTCCGGATGAGTGCATCAACCACCTTGTTATCTTTTCCTCTGATATGCTTTATGTCAAAGTCATACCCACTGAGGAACTTTAACCACCTTCTTTTTATGACATTCAAATTTGGTTGTCCAAACAAATACTTCAGACCATAATGGTTTGTTCTGATATCAAATATCTTACCCATGAGATAATGACACCACATACTTAAATCATGCACTATGGATTCCAATTTGAATTCATGCGTAGCATTGAGACTTTCATTCTCTTTCAACTTCCTTGAATCATAGCATAGCACATGTCCATTCTGACTCAGGACTCCACCTAGTCCTTCCTTTCATGCATCTGTGGGCACCATGAAGTCTACCTCATGATCAACAATTCTCAAAATCGACGCACTTGTCAACAAACTATTCAAGTGTTGAAAACTCCTTGTGCAATATGAAGTCCATTCAAATCGTGCACTTTTCTTATGAAATGATGTAATTGGATGCACAATCTGTGAAAATCCTTCAATAAAACTTTTGTAGTACCCTAATAGTCCCATAAAGGATATCACTTATGTTACATTTCTTGGTGTTGGTCATTCTTAAATGTATTTTATCTTCCCTAGGTCCACATCTATTCCTTCTTCTGAAATAATATTCCCAAATAGTGAATCCATCACTGATAATATGAACACTTTCTCAGTTTAACAAAAAATTGAGGCTCCCTCAACACCTGCAATACCATCCTCAAGTGTTTCTCATTCTCTTCCTCATACTTTGACTAAAAATAATGTCATCCAAAAATACAATGACAAACTTATCCAAGTAATTTTTGAAAACTCCATTTATTAAACACATGAAGACAGTGTGTGCATTTGACAACCCAAATTGCATCACTTTGAACTCGTAATCACCATACCTTGTTCTAAAGGAAGTCTTATTGATGTCTTCTTCTTTTTTTATCACTTGGTGATATTTATATCTGAGATCTATCTTGGAAAATATATGTGCACTTCTAAATTGATCAAAAGGGTCATCTATCTTTGGAAAATGATACTCATTCTTCATGGCTACCTTGTTCAACTACCTGAAGTAGATACAAAGTATTAGCATACCATCCTTCTCTTTCATGAACAAAATTGGTGCACCCCAAGGAGACACACTTGGGTGTATCTACCCCTTCTTTAGAAGCTCTTCAAGTCTCATTTGAAACTCCTTGAACTATGGCGCACTCATCATATAAGGAGTCTTGGATACAAAATTTTCTTTAAGCATCATATTTATAGAGAAATCTATATTTCTTTTCAGACGAAATATATGTATCTCATTAAATATATCCTCATACTCTTTTAGTACTAAGAATTATTCCACACTTGGCACCTTTTCCTTAGGTGTCTCTTCCATGTGCGTTGCAAATAATTGACACCCCTTCCTATAGCTTTTCTTCAACTATTAATATGAAACTTCTCCGATAGTCACAACTCTTGGAATTCCTTGAACTGACCTTGAGTTTCCTTCCTTGTCCAAGCAAGTAAATGCATTATTTTAATAATCTGGGACAACATGGTGCTCATCCAACCAATCCTTACCAATGAGGAAATTATACGAGCCAAAAGGTATAATATTCAAATTATCCTTTGTGTGGAGCCCATTCAACTCAATTAGACATTCCTTAACCACCTTACTAACATTTATTTTCTCTCTTGTAGCTAGTTGTACTAACCAATATTTTCCAAGATTTCTTCTTGGAAAATGGAATCTCTCCACCATATTAGGATCTAGATAACTATGACTGGCTCCTGAGTATATTAAAATAACAATGGGTTGCTCATTAATCTTACCCTCCATTGCGATCTTGTGCGACTGAAACTCAACCTGTTTATTATCTAGCACTACGTAAATCCTTGGCACATTTCTACTGATGTATTTCACTATAGAAACTTGTTTTACACTATGTGCAGTCCTCACTTTATCTCCTCTTTGAGGGAAATCTCTACACATATGATTTTCACCACAACCCCAACACTTCATAGGTTGTTTCCACAAATGTTTTCCTACTTTCTCTGACATTCTAGGATATTGGATAGTCATATTTCCTTGTGCATTGTTTCAAGAAAATGGTGGCTTAACTCCCTTCTTCCTCTATTCCACCTTACTTTTCATCTTGGTTCCTAAGCCTTTTGGAAATTCAATCTTACCCTCTACTAGTCATAAATACACTTAACGTGCCTTATGGTCTCTTCCAATGTCTTAGGGTCATCATATTGTATCTTGTCATTGATAAATGAGGGTATCCCACTCAGATACCTATGAATCTTCGCTTGTTGATCCTTTATGAAAGGAACATATTTTAGCAGCTCTAAAACTTTCCTTTCATACTTGTCTATCATCATACTCTCGAGCTTGAGTTCGAAGAAATCCTTCATTTTCTTGTCATAGTACCGCTTGGTTAAGTATTTCTTTTGGAAATACCTCTTGAACTCTCTCAAAGTCACATTCTTCTCATCAATTTGATAACCTTTCAAATATTGATCCCATGACATTGATGCCTTTCCTTTTAGTTGATATATAGAAATTCTCCCTTCTTCCTATGCAGAATAGTTATGCAACTAGAAGTACTTCGTCATACCCAACACTCATGTCTCTGCATCTTCATCATTTTTGTGCTCACTGTCAAAGGTAGGTGGCTTGATATTATTCATTGCCCCTTGTAGCTCTTCCACCCCATTCTTTCTCTTATGCTTTATGAAAGGAGATGGACTTGAACTATTACACTCTTTCCTAAGAGAATGCTTACCAACACTTCTTTCTTATCTTATTTTATCATTATGAGACCTATGACTTCTTGATCTACTCAATTATGTCTCTGTATCCATATTCTTTTCTATTTGGTCTAGAATTTGCATCAATTTGACATTGAAGTCATATTGCTACACCTTGGCTCTCATAAGACTTTCATTATCAGCCTTATAGCTTTGGACATATTTCTACATTAATTTTACAGTTTCTACCAAGTTCACTCACTCCCCCTTCGTTTTTGTACCATCGACACCCAAACCAACATACAGATATCCAAATTCATCATCAGGACTATAAGTCCCCTGTGCATCTTCCATGCTTTCAACCTTCTACATTGACTCTGTCCTTCTCTATTCGTTGATAATTCTACAAAATGTGTAGACAACAAGCTTTGTTAGTTGATTTCATGCAACAACTACTTGAAAAGTTTGCACCATTTCATCAAAATCCTTCCCTCTGATTTCTTGGATGATTTTATCATTCCAACTTTAGTGTGCACACTTGTACACCATTATTCTTGCGCGCATCACAACTCTATACCACACACCAATGGTTTTACATAAAAAACTAAACTATGTATTGCATGGAACCAATTCTTAGCATCCACATCTATTCATGTTGGTCTTTGGCCCATACAAGTCCAGTGTTGAACCAATAGATCTGATACCAATTTGTAACGTGCGCAGTCTCCAACTAAGTCCCATTACCTCCTTACGCATGCTCTAATACGAAGTTGTAATATCCCTAGCCACCTAGGCTGGGCCGCATCACACAAACTCAACTTCAGGAGAATTAATTCAACTGCACTATAACATTCCCAACATACCACTAACCAATGTTACTCTAAAAATACATCATGCATAATCTACTTAAAACATAAATAACGTAGTATCTCCGATAGTAATGTGTTCATCCCAAGATTGAGTAATGCCACCCAACTTATAACATCGAAAGTAAAAGTCTCTTTTTAATACAAACTTAAGAAATGAAAATAACTGAAAACTACGCACACCAATTGTGTGCACCAACTTATTGTTCCCACAACACAACTGCGCACACAACCATCTAGGTGTCACGCGTCAACTCAGATTTCACTATGTGCAGAATATAACTCTCTATCCGAACAAAACAATTCCAGCCTCTTGGTGTACACAGGCTACCTTCCTGTGCACTTGACCACTCAATCCTCTTCTTGTTGACTCGTAACCAAAATTACAAAGAAAACTTAACAAGAAAGACTAACAACATTGGTGATATCTAGGTACAACTACAAATATAGACTATAAGAATCATACTTATAGGTGAAAACCTCATTAAAAAAAACATACTTATATGCAACATCATACAAGAATTAACCCATATCCAACATAGACAATAGGAACATGGTAAACAAGACAAGCACATAAAGAACACATATCTATTATAAATTCACCAACAATGGCCTTGACTCAGATGTTCCTCCCAGCCAGAGATGATGTTTCTCATAATATTTCAGCAACAAGTCACCCTCGAGCTCGGGTTCAACTCCACGAGGGAAAAATAATTCATAATAACAAGTTATCATCTGAAACTCAATATAATTTCCCATCACTAAGTGCCCACCACTGAAAATATCCTAGATTCCCTCATTCCCCATGCACCTATCACACCTAAGGAAGTTTTCCCCTTCTCTTCTCAACAATCCTTTGGTTGCCCCACTTTCGTTCCAAGGGTTACCTAGAACATGTCGCATAGGAAGTCTATGAGCTCTGTGACTAATGCTCAACGCACTAGGGAACAAATCTCAATAAAACTCTCACATGGAGAGTATGCCCATGGGTCTAACAATCACCCCACAAAATCCAACCCCCCACCCATAGAGATTGCTCATGGATTGTCAACCTGACTCCTCAATAGTAGAATTTTGGATACATCCCCACAACTCCTTACAAAATTCTCACTACATATAAGGTAATAATCATAGGGTGAAATCATGAAGATGGGTTACACTTTTTCTTGTTTTATGAGAAAAAAAACTGTATTTTCACAAGTTATTCAACTTTTGACATACAAAAGTATTTTTTTTATTTAGAATTTCACTTTACAGTAAAAAAAAACTTGTGAAAAATTGTGTTAGCTTTCCAATGAGTATTTTTCAATTTTTTTTATCGCGATTTGATATGTCAATTTGACAATTGTTTAACAGTATGTTCCTTAAACATGAAATGAATGATAATGAGTTACTTATTTCTACAACAATATATCTATTCTTAAACCTATGTTTTTAAGAAACAAAATATACTGCAACAATCTACAAAGACTTTGTTTTATTATGACTATCATTTTGAATCTAACGGATGAATATTATAATTTCTAGAATTTTTTTAAGTTGACCAAGCTGAAAACGTTGCATATTTTAAACACATGTTTTTCTACACGTTGTATCTATCTTAATTTTTACTTAAAACTAAAATCTAAATATACCCTTTTGAAAAGAACAGTTTAAGCATTATGAATATATTTTTTTCCAAATTTTTCACTGTATATTTTTAGAGATATCGATATTTCATTTCACCGAATCATAATGTCTGCTGGAAATATTATGTAGTGACTTTTTTTAAAAATTAAATAAAATTTGATAAAAATAAAGAAAATGAAAACAAATTATAAGAATTGAAAGTAGATTCAATTTTGGAAATGCTAGTATCATTTTTGAAACCAAATTTTCAGTGTTTGCAGAAGTCCGAAACCTTCGAAGTTTAGTTATGATTAGGGCAATTCTCTGGTTTTATTTTTCAGTCCCAATTTCCATTTTTCAACCGTTCAGTTTTGACGGTTTCCGTTAGATTTTAGTCTTTCGGCTGAACAAACCATTCTTTCGGTCGAACAAACCATTCTTTCAGTCGAAAGACTGTTGAACGAATTACGTCTGTCGGAAAAAATGAATCAACACGTCGTATCGTTTTATTTCATGCCAAATTGTATAAATAGGCTTTCGTCCGAACACATTTAACACAATTCATCGAATGAACAAAGAGATATAAGCTCGAGGATAGGGATTTCAAAGCATTTCTATTACTCATTGCAGTTGTATTCTTTTATTTCTTTATTTCTTCCCTCTGTTCCATAGGCTTAATCGGAGGATCGATATCGATACATGGTGGTTTTCTAGAGCACTTAAAATAAAGTTTCGAATCATCTTTTTGGTTTTTTTTTAATAAGGTAAAGGATGTTTGTTCAAGTTTTTATTGGAATAAAAATTTATATGTTGAAAGATAAATGTTGAGAATTTTTTCAAGGTGAAGTTTTTGTTGAACATATCTTTTATAGATAACTATAAAAGTCATGCAAAACAAAAGTTTGTGCAAGAGAAAATATGATTGCACTAGAGATGATACTCGCCAAATCGAACAAAGGAAAGAGGTTTATCGGAGAAAGAAACAAGAACGTGAAAATATTGAAGAAAGAAACGATGATAATGTCAATAGAGATTTTCGACAAGAATAAGTTCAACCAGGTATGCATGCACATATGATGATCGAGCACACGACACACATTGGGACTGTATTCAGAAAGTACAAAATTCAAAGTATAGAATTCCAATTTAAAATATTGTAAATAATATAATTGATTGTAATTAAAATTTGATGTTTTTCAAAAAACATAAATAGAATTGTCTCATAATGTCGAAGAAGACGTTGAAACCGAAATTGAAACATAAGACGTTGAAACTGAAATTGAATCAGAAGACGAATCAC
>SNQJ01S0013108.1:121596-149715 GCA_010110895.2 Picea sitchensis
AGCCATGAATATAATCCGTCAAGGGATGTGCGCAGGTGTGTCTATATATAAATGTTACATGTATGTACACAGGATATATAAATTTGAACATGTTCAAATTTATATTCAATCTTCAATCATTTTCTTGAGAGATTTCAAGTTAAAAAGTTCTTGTCTTGTGCAGGTATTTTTGGCATGTTGGAATCAAAGATGTAAATAGATCAATCTCATATGACGCCAGTACAATACCTGGGACAAGAAAAATGCATTCAATTTATTTTTATTTGTTACGTGATATACATCTTGCACCCAACACTTCCTCCATATACATTTTTCACCCAACAATTCTGGACTGGAGGGTTCGCATTTATAGGCATGCTTATGTGTCACTAGTCCGACCTACCGTAATATTAGATTTAATAATTTATAGAATATTATAACATTGTACCAATATTTATAAATTAAATTAATGATATCTATTCTATAATATTAATATTAAATATGGTATTCATTATTAATATGTGATAATGTTTTGTTAAATTTTATTCAATTAATTATTCAAATTTATTTTTATTTTTCATGTATAGCCTATTACATGATATACATGTTAAGTAAACATTTAAGGCTCTGAGGCCCGTTAGGTAAACATTTAAGGTTGTCAGAACCGTCCAAGGGCCTCGCACTGTGTAAACATTTAAGAAATAATGTGTCTGGCAGGCCTCTTTATGTACGTTATTTACTTAATAATAATAAAACATAGACAAACCTTGAATACAGTATCATATCAAACATTGGGATAAATTTAGCTAGCAGAAAATGCTAAGACAAGCATTCGAACTAATGCTAACATTAATCCACCTTCAAGCAATGCATACAAAAATATATGATTCAAAAAGACCATATACGATAAAAAAGTTTGCATATGCTAAAATATAAAACATTGGGACTAGTGAAGCTCGCAATAAGACCTTCAATCTGTTATCCAATCAGATCATGACATATATGGTACCTTTTATTCTATAAAAATAATTTCTTTTTGTTCCCTAGTTCCAACATTATATATTATGAAAATATTTGTGGTCAAAGGACAAACTAATATGAGGTCAACGAATTATGGATCGCTATAGTCCCTCTATGGCTACGACAAGGACTAATAACGATGATTCTATGGAAATGCCCATAATGCATGCTAATACATGCAGCGATCTAGGTCTCAATTTTTCTCATGGAACACATATATTGATCCTGTTGTCGATTAGAAACACTTATATAGACGTGATAATGTGTATCTTTTGTCCAGAGTGTAACTTATTAATGTACTCAAAAAGAAAGTATCTTATACCCGTTGAATAGTTTTGTTATAGTTATTCAGGGATTTTATAATAGAACACATCATCTTATGAATGATTTGTCATGTCACAAAGATAGGATGCATATTTCCTACCAGTTAATGAAGGATGTTTATGCTCGACCAGATAATTAATATTCTCTCTCACGAGCAAGGTTTAGCTCCACCAAGTTAGATGTATTGTATCTCAACCCAGTAGGAAGTCGTGGTCTCCCCTAACCAAGTTATTTCTCACTCAAGCTTTTTTTATCTAGCGAGAAAAGAAAGGCAGGTATGGATCCAATGGAGGTAGATACATATATTTTTCTTGGTAGGTGATTGACTCACGACAGAGAGGATTGTTCTTTCAATACCTTGTTGTATCCAGAGAGCAAACAAACCTATTGAATTGGTAAGGATGGAGTGAGTAATCAATCAAAATCAGGTCAACTACTCCTTATTCTCCCCATCCCCCTCACTGAGTCCAATAATGGAGTTTCAGTAAGATCAATGGAATTTTGGGCAAGAAGTCACTGAAATATATATCTAAGGGCTACCAACATGAATGGGAGCAATTAGAGCATTGATATTACAAGCAACATAATCTATACAAAGGGGAATGTTGAGCTATTTCTAGTTGATTACCAATTATTATGATATTTCTTTTGAATTTAACTTAACTGGTATGTCTCTCTAGATCTAATGAATTCATTCATAGCAAGGTGTCTAGTTCAAACTATGGATCAAATTTAAGGGCACGAAGCAAGTATGGAAAGCTTGTATGAAAATCTCTTATGAGATAATATTTCAACGTAAATTGACTCATTCAGCTAGTATATATAATCGATTGTTCTAGTTTACGGAATTGGGTCCTTTTGTTTCGAGTTTCCTATGAAAATATCTTTTAACTGATGTTCACATGAATTTTCCCCACCTGCTTTTTGAATTTGAATTCCAAGTAAAGTCAGTACATAATATTCTTCCTTGGGATTTCTAGTCGGCTATCCATCTAATAGTTCTACTCTCACTCCTTCCCTAACCCAAAGCATCATTATCAATCCTTCAAAGAAATGTAGTTTATTTGTCGTCAGTAAAGTAAATTTTCTCATGCATCTATTATTCAGAGATATTCTTTGTCGTTAGTAAATTAATTTTTCTCATACATCTGTTATTCAAAGATATTGAAGATTTTGAAGTTGGTAATGAAATACTTCTCTTCTTTGTATTCCTTAAATGCATTTTTTTGGTTTACCCCTTATTGATACCTCTTTGTTATCTATGCTCATTCAGAAACCACAGTTCAAGGTGAAACCATGCTTATTTTTTAGTTTACCCCTTATTGATACCTCTTTGTTATCTATGCTCATTCAAAAACCACAGTTGAAAGGTGAAACCATGCTTCTCTTTAGTTTATCTTTATATTGTTTCAAAATCCATGAACATTAATAAGTATTTCATTGTAGAGGGGATCAATCTAGAAGAGTTCTCAATTTACAATAGAAGAAACTTGAGCAGAATTCTGCTTCAAGAAATTTCATATGAATCTTATCTTGGATTTAAATATTGACCCTATAAGATCTTAAAAGCGTTTATTGTTTTCATGCATTTTTACACAAAGTTGTGAACTAGTGAGTTCTAATGCATGTTTGGTGCACATTTGTACAAGAAAAAATGAGAATAGTCAAATTACATATGCGTATTTCTGTACAATATTACATATACATATGTAATAGTCAAATTACATATACATATGTTTGGTGCACATTTGTACAAGAAAAAATGAGAATAGTCAAATTACATATGCGTATTTCTGTACAATATTACAATAGAATATGATGTTGAGTAGTAAGAATTTGTGATGTTATAATTATGCCAGGGACGTATGGTTGTGAAATGTTCCCAATGAATAGTCAATTACATGTGTATTTTTGTACAATATTACAATAGAATATGATGTTTAGTAGTAAGAATTTGTGATGTTGCAATTATGCCAAGGCCTGTATAGTTGTTAAATGTTGCCAGTGAGGCGCCACAGAATGAAAAGGAAAGGCTAGTGTTCGGCCTCTCCATAACAAATGGAATGTAAGAATGCCCACCGTGCTGAAACAAATATCTCTTATGTTGATGAAATACCTCCCATCTCTCTCCAAAATTATGTTGGAGCTCCTGAAGCCCTCTAAGTCTAGTTTGGTCAAATGACATGCAGATGTTCAGGCTGATTTGGGAATTTGATATTGTCTACTTTGGAGAAATGAAGAAGGGAAAATGGTGGATTTGGGAAATTGATATTGTCTTCTTGCAATAAATGAAGAAGGGAAAATGAGGTAAGTATTGTGTAATATTTCTTTTACACAGATGATAAATTTACAATAAAATTGAAGAAAAATAAATTATATCCAAGTTCTAGTCGTTGTAAAATTGATTTGAATCACTCGCTATTTTTAGTGAAGTGCACATTGTAATGGTGTCTTGCTCGTTACCGTAATTCTTTCTTGGTGATAATTATTCCTTCAACTATAATGCAAATCTCTCTGTCCTCCACATATTGCGGGTAGGATAATCTAATAAAGAAAAGGTTGGTTTTCATACCTCTCAACAAATGTCAAAGTACAAGGCAAGACAAAATGTAAGGAGGAGGCATATAAACCAGATATCCACATAGAGATTACATGTTGTATGCATCATGTGCATGGCATAGGACCATTGTTCAAATATAATCAACAGCAAGGAATAAGAGAAAAGGTATGCATCATGTGGATGGCATAGGACCAGTGTTCAGATCTAATCAACCACAAAGAATAAGAGAAAAAGGGAGGGAACAACATCCTTAATCAAAGAAAAGGAATCCACGAGGAATAAGAGAAAAAGGGAGGGAACGACATTCTTAGTGAAATAAAAGGAATGAGAAGCAATCCAACCAATAAAATGCTTCTAGATGGTTGTAGTGTTGGAAAGAGACATGCAAAGTGACTAAATGAATGTGGAGGGAAGTTGGTAGCTCACCAACTAAATGGAAGTGGAGGGAAGTTGGTAGCTTACCAACTGCTAATATAAGACATCAAAGCCACCACATAACATATAACATTGTAATGAGTTATGGACTATGGATCAATCACAAAAAAACATTAAATATTTATTTTTGGAATTAATATTAAGTAAGTGGAGGGAAGTTGGTAGCTTACCAACTGCTAATATAAGACACCAAAACCACCACATAAGATATAACATTGTAATGAGTTATGGACTATGGATCAATCACATAAAAACATTAAATATTTGTTTTTGGAATTAATGCTAAGTTGAAACTTATCATTAATTCAACTCGCTTACTACATATCCCATTGCTTATTACATATCCTATTCCTACATATCCAATCTACTAAGTTTGAAACCTCTCATTTCCTAATTTTGAGACATTTTTCCTAGATATGAGGCAAAATAAAACCTCAAACTTAAAACCTATGCTAAAAAAAAATTGCAAATGCAAAAATCTTGAAAATTTTCAAAAATTTAGGTTAAAGTCACTAATTTGCAAAAATCTAGAAAATTTTCAAAACTTTAAGTTAAAGTCATTGATTTGTATGAAATATTAATAGAAGAGTAGGGAACTGTTTACTATAGTCCCTGCCCCCCAAAGTGCAAGGTCTAATAATTTTTAACACTAGCACAAAAAAATCCTCCCACATCTATTCTAAACTCATATAGTCGTTATGTTGATTATGGGTACCATTACATTACTTGGAACATCCTAGATATATTACTTTGAACATACTAGATATATGTGGTTGCATCCTAGTTTTTTGTTACCTTTTTCATAGATGAACTTCTAATTTTTTTCCCTATTTTTTGTCCATATAACTTTTTTTATACGAATCAAATATATCCACATTTTGTCTTGAGCAATAAGTGAATTTTTCCACTTATTTTTCCTCATATCAAGAAACCATTAATTTAATAAGTGAATTTTTTCACTTATTTTTCCCCATATCAAGAAACCATTAATTTAAGGAAGGATTTCTTAGGTTTCAACTTAGTATAGAATTAGCTAAATTTTTAATTTTAGTGGATTAATGTTATATTTCACTTTGCATTATTTCCTTAATATTTTGTTTAATTTTTTTTTTATCGCTATGCTAAATGTACGGTATTGCATGAAGTGCATTCATGCAAAACCTTTACTTTGTGAAATATATCGATGAACACCAATCACCCAGTGTTAACATCATGTAGGGACACCTTCTTTTCTTCATGCACGATATGGTATAATAGTCTATAATCCATTTCATGTTAAAGAGAAAGACATTCTTCTTTGTAATTACTCTTTGTACATGTTGTCATCAAAGTGAAGAATGGATCCATTGTATATGTAGGACACAAGACATGGAAATTGAATATTTTCAATAACAAAATGCACATTGTTAAATTTACGGATATGCTCCGATGCAAGTTTTCCTGTTCTAACAAGTTTTCATATGTTTTTAAAGTTTTGAGTTAGTACATAGATTCAAATCATAAAGATGTAAAATTTTATGTTTTTTTTAGCTTGTTTGTCATGGAAGGGTTTATTTAAAAAAATCTATATAGAATTCTTAAAATTTCATTAAGAATATTGCATATCATAACAATTTTAATGAGAAATCAATGTATAAAAATATTAACTTTAAAGAATCTATATCTTGTCTATTAAATTTAATTAAAAATATTGCATACAAAAACAGTTTTCATTAGAAATCAATTTATTAATAAAGTGAGGAGAAGGGAAATCTATGGACAATTCTAAGGATTGATTGACCTCTTACCAAGAGTTTATTTTCTGCCACTAGCCTTCGTTTCTCTTCATAAGAGGACCAAATTGAATTATGGGAATAATGTCAGTGGCATGAAGACACTTAATAAACCTCATTGTCAAAGAGAGCATAGAATCTGTTCAGTTTATTCTTTGTATTTTTTCAACCCTTGCCACTTAGCTAATAATATTTCTTTTAATATCAAGATTTGCTCTTTTCACATAATTGTGTCAAGCAATCAATAAAATGAGACACCTACACTTATTTCACATAAAACAGTGGAGAGTAGACATATTGTATACACACCAAAAACTATTCTATGTCTTTTATTATTCAATCAAGAACATATTTATAAATGAAGTTTTCTCTCAACTACACAACAAAATCACAATGGAATATTTCAACTACACACATAAATAGGAACTCATAGTGGGAGAACATATCTCACAACCAACTAGATATAACAAACTCAAACCAACTCTAAAGTAACTATTAATTCTAACATTTTTTCCTTAGTGTTTGCATGACTTTCTCTAACATATGTATATAATCTATATGTATATTGTAATGTGATACATGGCTTTATGAAAGATGATTTTGAACGATAACATTATTTCCTCTAAGATTAATATTTTTGTTTTATTTAGTATGTTGTCATAGATTCAAGAGAAGAACAAAAAAAATATTTACAGAATGGATTCTTCATTCACTAACTCCATAATGGATTCTTCATTCACTAACTCTTATTCTTTCTCATATTGTCAAGTATACTTTACTATTGTACTCTTATTCATTGTTCTATAAAGTGTATTTATATCATTGTTCTATGAAGTGTATTTATATTAGTATGTATGTTTTCCTCTCTTTGTTACCTAATCTTTGTCAAATTTCACTCATAAAGATATTCTTAAAAATATTTATAACATACAAATACAATAATTAAATGGAAATTTTTGAGACAATTTAGAATTTATTATAAAAAGAATTACAATGAGAATTTTATTTTATTTTGGTATCAATAAACTTTAACCATCATCATCATTTTATTTTATTTTTTATTTAAAACTAAAATTTAAAACTAAAATTGTAAAAAATCAAAATTCACTAACAAAGATATTAGTAAAAACATTTTATAAAATACATAAATACAATTACATTTTAGAGAAAATCTAAAAATATTATAAACAATTGGACAAAGACAACAAACGTGAACGAGGAGTGGTGTGAAGAGAAACCACACACATGTATAGAAATAGTGATACAAGTTGAATATGGGTGAAAGCATGAAAAAGAGTAACTCTTTCAAATGTTTTGTATATCTTTTGGACAATAAAATATAATATCCAAAATTTCAAGTGTTTTGTATATTTTTTTGGACAATAAAACAGAATATCTAAAATTTAGTAGGAAAAAACAGAAATTGTAAGTTAAACATGGGAATGATATGCACGATTAAAATAAAAACCAACCAAAAAAATAATACAACATTAAATGGAACCTGCATATGTAGGGTATCAGGAAAACTGAATTTACCTCCAATGGCTTGAGACGTGCATCAAAGAGATCGTGGGCTCACCCAACCGAGAAGGTTGACGAATTTCTCTCTCAACCGAAAGACGGGAAACAGCTTGCTTGACCAGAGGAAGAGTCAAGAAATTATTTCTTGTATGCTTCGGGAAAAGAGGGATTCGATCCACACCTGCATGTTATAATGAAATATGTGGGAAGAGGATCCCATGAAAATACAGTGACAACATTCTAATACCCAATAACCCTCAAACATGTAAAGGTGTTATAGGAAAGAGACCTACCTTCATTTTGAGTAGAGGAAAATAACGGGCAGGTGAGTGCACATAGCGCCGACATGTTTGATTATCGTTGAAGAAGAACATGTTTGACAGTGAAAGCATAAATTCAAATATATTTAATGAAAAAATAATAAAAGATAATAATAATCACAGAACATGTTTGACAGTGAAAGCATAAATTCAAATATATTTAATGAAAAAATAATAAAAGATAATAATAATCACACAATGAATATAATGATTTTTATGTGGTAAAATATTTTAAAGGAAATATTTATGGGAAAATGATAATCGATATTCTTATTGTTCAAAGAAGGAAAGGAGAATTACCATAGCTGAAAAAACATTACCTATTAATTAAACTGTCAAAAAAAACTCTTGCACTGTCAAAAAAAAAAAAAAAAACGATTTTTTTATCTATTAATACACCACTTGCCCGGAATTCTTCGGCACAGGATAAAGCTACAAAAGTAATGGCCAGTGGAGCCTACTATGAGGTGGTTATGCAGCCTTTGCATTGGGAATCAGAGCTACTAACCAGTTTGGCTTTATGACAGAAATACAAACGGCCTGTCTTTGTGAGATTTAAACTTCTTTAGACTGCGTAAAATATTCATTTTCTAGCTGTAGGTAGGTAGCGCGATGTTTGGTTGCGATCTGTGAGAATGCAACAAATTTGTAGGAGTCTCCTCGATTTGGATGATGTCTTTCCCTTTCCCCTACATTATGTTACTAAAGCAAATTTTATAGTAGAACACGGGATCAAAGAGCAGAGCATCCCAAACTGAGACATCCGATCATGTTTTCTCTTGGGCCTATGATCGAAAATTATAGTCCCACAATGTTTTGTCTAAGATATATATTCTAAAGTTATAATTATAGGTTACAAAGATAAACGGGAGACCATCACCCACGCAAAATGATTGCACATCATGTCGCGCGTCTTGTTATTATTAATTATCACTCAGGGTTTGCACTAGCATGGGATATAGTGTGAAAAAGAGACAGGTATGCCAAGGACGGAAAAACCAAACCTCCTACATGAGAAGAGGTGAGAAGAGGTGATCTTTGTTTAATCAAGATACATGAGAAGAGGTGGTCTTTGTTTAATCAAGATACATGAGAGCCTTCAACATATATAATTGAGGAGGCCCAACAAGTAGCTAAGATTAGTTGGGTAACTAAATCTTATCAAACAAGTTGTCATGTGTTTAGAAATAGGTATGGTTTAAATAAATACATCAATTTAAACAAACACACTAACATTTTTTATAAGGGAAACATAGGGACGAACAAAGAAGAACAAAGTTGGGTCCCAACAACAATCCCTGATAAGGTACTCATGTACAAACTCACATCATTGGAGAAAAGAAGAAAAAACATGTACGAAAAAACTCATCTTCAAAAGAGAATACATAAAAAAGTGAAGGTAGGAGGACTCTAAGATGACCCCCAAAGGTCAACCTCCTTCACCCCAAGCATCGATCATAACATAAGAAAATGAGGGGATGACAAAGGTTTAGTGAAGATGTTATCAACATGCTCTTTAGTAGGAACATACTTCAAGCAAAGAACACCATCACCGATGAGCTGCCGAATGAAGTGCATGCCAATCTCAATGTGCTTTGTCCTTTTATGCTTAGCTGTGAATGACACTATGATTGTCACACCAAAGAGTAGTGAGATAATATTCTTAAATGCCAAACTATGTCAATAGTTGTTGAAGCCAAAGGACTTCTTGACTAGGAACAAGAACAATATGATACTCAACCTCTACAGATGATAATGCAATGGCTCATTGATTTTTAAAGAGACCAACCAATAGGAGCAGACCCAAGGCAATAAACAAATATCGAAGTGGATTGCTAATCATTAGCAAAACCAACCCAATCAGAATCATTGAAACCTTCAAGCCAAGAAGCACCCGAGGTGTAGTAAATGTCAAACTTGGTAGAGCGTTGATTATACTTGAGAATGCGCTTAGTTTCCTTCCAGTGATTCTCATGAGGAACCTAAGTGAACCTAGATACAATCACAACTACAAAGTATGTGTATGGACATGTATGATTCAAATACAATAGACTCTCAACCAGTTGTGAATACAACGACATATTGACTTGTGGTGAAGAGCAATTGGTAGAAAGACTGACACCTAACTGGAATGGAGTAGGTTAAGGCAATACTTTTGTTGAAAAATAAATAATCCTTCTAGAGACTAAACAAACTGCAGACCAAGAAAATAGTGCAAAAGACCAAGATTCCTCATATCAAATTGTTCCATCAATGCTCGTTGAACATTCTGAATCAAGCATGAATAAATCCGTGTGACAAGATCAGTTCCATGTCTTCTAGTGTAAACAATAGGATCATAATGACAATGTTGGGACCCCAAAGTGATAAAAAAATTGTCCATCTTCTCATACCAAGCTTGGGGAGCTTGTTTGAGACCATACAATGAACATCAAAGCTCGCATACAAGAGAAGAGTCCTACACATAACCATGCAAATTTCCTCTTGTAAATCCCCATGCAAAAAATCACTTTTCACATCGATTTGGTATGCTAACCAACCGTTAGAGGAAGCGAGAGAAAGCACAAGATGTATTGAATTCATCTTGGAAACAAGGGGAAAAAGTCTCAAAATAATCAATCCCTTCAATCTGTGAAAATCCCTAGTTGAGCCTTATATTTGTCGACATCGGTATCATATTTGGTTCTATAGACCCATTTGTAATAAGCTAATTTTCTTCCCTTAGGAAGAAGAATGAAATTCCATGTGTGATTCTTCCTCGAGGAAGAATACTACTCTATCATGGAAACTTCCCATTCAGTTTATCCAACATCATCAAAGAATTGTTGGGGATCATCTGAAATGGAATGACTTAAAAGAGAGATACCTTTCGTCTGTGGTTGAATGTTGCAAGGAGTGGGAGAAGGGTACTTGAAATCCAATGGATCATAACCATACCAATCAAGTATTTTTTTCTCTTGAAATCTCCTCCTCAACTGTTGTCCATGATCGAGTTGTTCTTGTGCAGGCTTCTCAATTGAAGCTCTCTCATGTTACTCATGTTATTGTTCTTCAAAAACAAAAGTGTCAACATGATCTACACAATAATACCAATTTATGGAGAGAGTAGGGTTAGATGAGTGTTTGAAATGCTCATGAAAACAAACAACCCTATGAAGCAAGACATCATTAGTAATGGGATAAAATAACCTATGTGCCTTCATTTCTTCATAGTAGCCAACAAATATCAGTGGTTGGATATTCTTCTCTTTCGCTTTACACTTTTCATTTGAAATTAATGACCATTCCACACTACCAAAACTCTAAAAGTAGAGACATCAAGCTTGACATGACTCGAAACTTCCTTTGGAGTCATATGCAACACTACTTTTTGAGACTTCCAACTCTGAATTTAATTGGCACAGTTCACTTCTTCGTCCTAGAAGGAAGATAACATGTTCTTCGACTAAATCATGATGTTCATCATTTATTTCAATGTCTTCTTCTTTCTTTCAGAAAAATCATTTTGTTGATGGGTGTAGGGAACAAAATGCTGACGCCGAAACCATGTTCTCTACAACAATATTTGAATGCCTAACTAACATACTCCCCCAATATTTGAATGCTTGACTAACATACTTCCCCGGTTATGATAGAATGAGAGTATTTCTTCTCAACAAAATCCTTGAAGGTCTTCAAAGTGGAAAATGCGTCACTCTTGAACTTAAGAAAGTGCACCCAAGAGCATCATGATAAGTCATCAATGAAAGTGAGTGCATATCTAGCCCCGTAAAATGAGTGACTTGGAAAAATAATGAGATCATTATGTAGAAACTACGGAGGTTTTGTAGGACACAAGGCTATTCCTTTTGGAAAATGATCTTGATGTTGTTTTCCAAGAACATGTCCTAGAAAAACTACATCACTACAAGAAAATTTAGGAAGTCCATGAACCAATTTTTATGTGCTCAACTGTTACAAGTACATGTAGATTAGATGTGCAAATATTTCATTCCAGACCTTACTCAAATAATCAACATGTGCAATGAAATAGGAATCCAAAAAAAGGCTCAAAACTAGCAAAGTTGTACAATCTGGAGCTATGATCGACTTTTCGTGAGGAAACAACAATGTCATTATTTTGCAATTCTCGAATGACTACAACATTAGGAGAGAACACTATTTTTTTTCCATCACCAAAATGGAAAATATGATAAATTGAGAGTAGATTAGTAGATATGTTAGGAACAATAACAACATTATTGATGCACCCTTCATATAACTACACATTTCTTGATCCTAAAACATCAAGTTGTATACAGTCTTCAATGGAGATCTAAGAAGTTCTACTCATTGGATGAGATGCACTTGAATCAAATATTTAGCTACTTGAAGATGCATACAAGGCCCGAGCAGATAAAGCATGCCCTTTACCTCTCGAAGAAGGTTTGGACATGGAAATTTTGTGTTGTTGCATGGCTTCATTCAATGCCTCAAGTTTCTTCCAACATTTTTATTTTGTATGCCCTAGAACACTGCAAAAGCCGCAAGTTTTATTCAATTTTTTCTTCTTTGTCATGGAGGAAGACTCACTAGACATGGAAGGTGGAGATTCTTTTATTTTTCTCCTGGGGATTGGAGGGAGTCTCACCACCTTGTGTAGAATCTTTCTTCTTTTTATGTGATCCTTTCTGCTTACCTTTAGAGGAATGGGCCACAAGAGCTTAATTTTTATATTTTGAAAGGGAATCAAGTTGAATAAGCTTGTATGGTTCCCTTATGAGGTGCTTAAAAAAATATCAAAAGAAGGCATTTTAAATTCATATCCACTGCATCCATCGTATAGGACCTTTCAATTTGGAAAGAATCAGAAAAATGCACTACTCATTAGATTTGGATTTTCCACACCCTTTTAGTTATGCCCCCAATAACTTGTAGTTGGCAAGATAATCTTCAATAGACACATTCTCATTAGGCACAAGTGATGACAATTCTTCTACCAACTGTTGAATTCATGAAGAAATATGTTAGACAACTTTGTAGAGATGAAATATGTGAACATTAAGAAAGAGAGACAACCTAATTTCCTTATTTTCATTAGCTTCTTATTGTTTATTGTTCAATATTGTCTTTAAACAATACATTTGTATTTAACCTTTCCAATGCCATTATAGTTTACATGGATAACCCAATACTAATTGTTTGGGTATTTTGTAGAACCAAGAGAGATAACAAATATAACAAAATAAATGGTACTATGGAGAGTGTGTGGGATCCAAACATATAAGTATTGATAGTAGTGTGAGGTGAGTTCTCATATCAACAAGGATTGGAAACTCTCATAACACATGAATTCAAGTTAAGATTCATAAACAAAAGGTGTCCAAACTTCTCCTAGAAACTTTCATTAAGTGACATTTAAAACAATGAATACACCAATAGAGAGATAGGATTAAGTGGCACTGAACTATGAAATAGATTTGATCTCGTGGAAGGGCAAGCCATATAGGGGAATACATAAGATTTCAACGAGAATATAAGTGATTTTAGTCTTTATACAGCAAAAGCAAGTAGCGGGTGTAGAAACCTGAATCTTGATCATGAAGTTACAATGATCATTGACCACCCAAGATGTGGGCATGAAGGCACTAATGGATTGTTGTAAATGCCATCTTTAATATTTGGGATCTTTTATAAATTATAAATGTGTAATTTTTTTTAAAGTAAATTTTAAATTATATTTTTAAAACAAGTTTGAATCCTTTTAGATTCAATTTTGATCACTACTTTTTTATATTTACGATCCTTCTTAAATTATAAATGTGTATTTTTTTTATTTTTTTTAAAAGATGATTCACCTTTAAAAACAAGTTTGCATCCCTTTCAATTTGATTTTGATCTATAATCTTTCACTGAACATGCTCCACTATTTAGTTTAATTTCAAAATCCATGAGAAGTCCAGGAATTTTTTAAGCTTTTTAGAAAACGTTTGAATCCCTTTCAATTCAATTTTGATCACTGACCTTTTAGTGAACATGCTCCACTATTTAGCTTAACTATTTAGTAATTTTTTTTAGTGGTGAATAATACACTTCAGAACAGGTTTGAATCTCTTTCAATTCAATTCTGATCACTACTTTTTTTTCTATTTTTTTTTAATATTTGTGGTACTTCATTAATTATAAATTAATTGTGATCATTTTTAAATTTTTATAACATTTGTGGTCCTTCATTAATTATAAATGCTTCATAAATTATAAGTGTGTAATTTAAAAAAAAAGGGTGGATTAAATTCACCTTATAGAACAGGTTTGAATCCTTTCAATTCAATTTTGATCTTTTACTGAACATGCTCCACTATAACTTCGAAATCCATCAGGAGCCGACAAGGAGCCTGCCCGAAAACCTACCGGAAGGTAAAGGCCCGCCAACCTACATCTATGCAAAAACCTCGAATAGGAGAACCATGCGATCCATTCTGATTCGTTGAGCATTGCCGCTATGCTTAATAGTTTTGATTCATCCGAGATTTTCAGCCTCGACCAGATATTGCTGGTGTCTTGTTGAGATTGCTCCTCCGATCTCCGGCTAGATGACAGATTGGCGTCGTTCTATACAGAGGAAATGTCAGATGCCGTTGGCCTTGTATTCGTCAATACAAATAATTTATGTTCGCAGCTGAGCCAAACGTCAGTAGAAGCCATTTCTTTCAAACGATGGAATGTTGTCTCGCTCTTGGGAAGTGAAGAGCAGTGCAGACATGAGCCATGGGATGCATATTCTGTCGGGATCTGTTACGTTGCTTGACCATAGGCGAACAGTCTTGGAAACGGTGCAGATGACGATATTTCTTCGAGACGAACCATCATCCTCAAATCAAATGGCGCAATTTCGATTATAGAAAGACAAAATCCTTACCCATTTATTGGGCATTTTCATTGTGTTTATATATCAATTTTATGCAGGAAAATTCATTAATTATTCGTGGGCATTTTCCAAATTTGACCGTTTTATACGAGGGAAAAGAAGCCCCGTTATGACAACAACCCTTGCCTCTATTTGCAATCTTAAAATCCTGAAACAAACCCTTGATTTAATGGATTGACTGGCATCAATTATCTTAATAGGTTTTTGTGAAAGGTTATTTGGAATTAGGCTTTTGTGAAAGGTTATTTGGAATTTTTGATGACCATGTATAGTGTTGTAGTTGTATGTATTGGATGGGAATTTATTCATTGTTTAGAGTTATGAAAGACTTTTTAAGTTAGTTTGGAGTTAAGAATGCAATGTACTTACTGAATGGAACTCTTGGGCAGGTTTATCAAACTTTCAAGATTTGGATAAAAAAGGTTTGTGAAACTTATATGAGGGCAGCGCAGAATAACTTAGCATTTTAATTTACTTAAAAGACATCAAATAACAGATAATATATTTGAGATAGCAATACTAATGCTCTTCTGATGAAGCCATGATTGAGATTATTAGATTTGAAATTCCACTAAGATTAGAAGTGAACAGATAGTTCTACAAAAAAAAAAACTTAATTTTGCTTGAACGATAAATAAACGACTTATGACCAATCCAAATAAGATTTATGTCTAAAATGCAGCATTGTTGATCCATTTTTTCAAAATAGAAAGGAATCAAAGCCTATGAGAATCCCTTTGTGGATGAGGTCGTCCATTTTAGTGCATTTCTATAATAGTGATACTCCTCTTTCTGATTGGCAATTTTTATGCATATGTTTACTTACCAGAGTGGAAAAACTAGTAGGTAATGAACCTCCACAAATATTTTAATTCAATAAATAAAGAAGGTTCCTAATACAACATAACCAAAATTATAAAAACATAATACCATTATAATTGATCGGACAAGTGTAAAGTGTGACAACCCCATTGTTGTGTCTACACGCGAAACAACAGTGCAATTTTTTTTTTTTTTTTAAACAGGATGATAACGATGATTACAACTAGACGACCCAACTGACGGCGAGCACTACAATCGCAAAACAAGCAACCACAACTAAGACACCACATATTGGCACAAGGGCAACTGGACGAAACATGCGTAGGACAGCAAGGAGGAACACTACCCGCCCGACACAATAAGAACACGCCTATAGGTTAAGGGTTAACATCCTTGTCCCGACACGATGGCCTTGATGACTAGTTAACTTTAAGACCTTGATGGCGCACAACCCAACACATGAAGGTGTTCAATCAAAGCGCCAAATGACTACAACGAACAATGCCAACAACTACAACGAGTAGCTCCCACGATGGTTAGCATAGCCTTCGGACAAGTTATCAGTCGCCCTTATCTAATAGGGCGCGAAATGATCTCCTCATCAGGGATCATGTCGTTCCCTGGAGATGGGCGCGACAATACCCCTAGCATAGCATAACCTATCTGGATAAGGGTCTCAAAATAAAACAGATGCACTAAGGGATGAATAACTGAGAGGAAGACTACGCCGATACCCCGAAGCAACAGGTAGGAAAGATGTAAAAATGCGACGCTCAACAAATGTGCAATCTAGACTGAAAGGTCAACATCTATGGGTTAAATTGGCATTAATTACAGATCAAATAACTGGTATAAATTTCCACCAGTCAACGAATTACGAATCGAACTCGACATGAATTACGACTCAAACTAAGGGAGCCTAAGTTCTGGTTAGGTGATATCTATAAATCCATTAACATCAACTACGTATCTAAATTAGCCAGTCTAGGGTTTGCAATGTAGTCTTTAATATCCTTACAAATTTTAATATTAATACCACCTAAAGGGACAATTCTAACTTATCCACATCTCCGTCCAACTGGCTATTACTTGAATAATCTACTTAACAATTTTAAAGTATTTTTCACTTGCTAAAAGGAATAAGGTAATTCCTATGTTTATGTGCAATTGTAGCCTCTCATCTTCTTCATATGAACCAACCCTTTTTAAGAAAAACACTTCCAATTTATCCAACATTGAAATATAAAGGTCATATGTAAATGTTAGATCCACACTAAGAAACTAGGCACTGAATTCCTCACCTCAACACCATTTTGCAGTATTAGGACGAAGATGAGGTATTTTCATTTCAGAACAATAGGAACCCGTGTAGAATATAAGGGGACAGATCCCAAAATTGCATCTTAAATGTAGAAAACAGGAGAAGGATTCCATCATACCAATGCCTATCCCTTAAGGACATTCTCCAAGTTTTCCAACACTATGTAGGTGTAGTTAGTTCCTAATTTTATCCTTCGATATAAATGTATGTCCATCCTCTGTCGTTTCTTCCTAACCTTGCGCAGTTTCAATTTATTTATATTTATATTAATAGTTAGCATTTAAGGACCAGCTAGAAAACCATTAAAATCTTTGGGCATATGAATAAGCTAATCATATGTTTGAATCTATTTTAAAGTAGGGTCCCCCTTTTTACCACTCTACCATAACTTCCCTCACAATATTTTGGGCAATCATTGTATTGCTGTAGGAGGCTCATAGCACAAGAATATTAATATTGTATATACGACCCAAAACAATTCATTCATCTGGTTTTATAGGTAGAATCTGATGCCCACAGGATTAAACTAGTCAAGGGGTGGCTAAGGGACCACAACATAGTGCTGTAACGCATTCAGTTGAAGCTAAAAAAAACCAAAGAACACTTGTTTACCCACATAACTCCATTTAATCCTGAACAATCTTTAGTATACGGTTTAGATGGCATCAGTCTACGCTACATTGATTCATATTTAACATCTTATATTCTGATGCTTCATTATTAATTAAAATATAAGAGTTCTAGATATTCTACGATTTCGTTTGATAGAGTTATATCATTATTACCAAAATTAAATTTTAAGAGTTCTGGAGTTTATACGATTTTGTTTTGACAGAGTGGTGGCATTATTACCAAAATTGAAATACGAGAGTTATGGAAATTAAATGGTAACTGCCAAAATTGAAAACGGACCCTACGAAGGAAGGCATGAGACTTCAAGCAATGAAAACGCCGATTACAAGCATGGTTTTTGTGCTGACCAGTAATCGTTTACACAGGTAAACGGACAATCGTGGGTGTCCACAACATTACACCAGTAATGTTCAGTCGTTTGCAAACGTTGTCCAATGAATATTCTCCGTCAACCAGGCCAATGCCCATCCATGAATAAATTCGTTGGCCAATATATATAAGCTCACTGATATTAAAGTCAAAAATGCAAACCTTCAAGAAATTTGGCTGATGTTGACATCATAATTTCCCTGCCATTTAACAATAAACACAATGTCGTCTTAAGGAATATAATTCACTCTTAATGTATTTTACAATCGCCCAAACATTAAAAACACCCCGTCCCTTAAACGCTAGTGTCATCATAACAAAAGGAGGGGTTTTAACATAAAATTGATGTCAGAAGAAGGACAAATCAGAGTCTGTAAATGTATAAACAAGGGCCAAATCCCAAGGAAAAAAAATCTCGGGTTTAGGTATTGTGTATCGTCAAGGATTGACCGGGTAAGAAGTAAATGATGGGCACAGATAAACCTGAATAACTGCCCAATTAAATTGTTGCTTATCAGCTACGAATACTATTGTTTTGCCTCCCATCTGTACTAACACGGCAGGTGATTCACGTTCTCTCCAACATAAAATAGTCAGAGATCAATAAGACTCCAAGGCCAAATTTGCCTTCTCAACAATTTAAATTGCAATGTAAAACATTGGCCAGGTAGCTAGAATCACAGGCCCCCACTTCGCTTTAAAAACAAGTTAAGCAACAATGAAAACAATCGCTGGCAGGTGTAAAATGTAGGCCCAATTTCACTTTTTAAAACTTGCTTTAACATTAATTAAAACAAATCGCTGGGGTAGTATTTTTTTTTACATCTATTACATAATTACAATCGCTGAAATAATACAAACAAGTAAATCCCACAAGAAACAACGCAGATTGGAGTTAGTACTTTTTACATCTCGGGATTCCAATATAAAATGCTGACAATAGTAAGAAAATGCCAGGGCGATAAGGATATCTCATCGAAAGGATCACAGGGATTCTATCTGTCAAGGCGTAGAAAAATAATCATCAAGGAAGCGAGATAATCCATACGCAGAAGTCGTACTGGAAGGCGCATGTCAAACAATCAGGCAAGGACTACCACAAATGTAGACGACAGATAGGCTCGTCATTCGCTCATCATCCTCGCACAGAAAAGAAGGGCATTGAGATCCATAGGTCTTTTAACGCTAAGGCGACGACCGTAGATCATGCTCCTGGCCAACTGCTCAAGCGAGGACTGAGGAGCTAAGGACGAAGGGAAACAAGCATTAAGGACACAATCTATCGTAGCCAGGTGGTCAAGACATGTGGGAAAACAAGGCCATAGGAGACGACAACCAAATATCTAGACTAAGAAAAATTTTAGCTATCAATCTAAACATCCAATCTACTTACATAATCAACGTGCGTATCCAATCATAAAACCTACAACAATCTACCATTAAACGAAGAAGCGTATCGTTCCCTGTTCTCCCGCTCTGAGTGACGACTGCGCTCTCCGTGCAACTCCCGCTCGTCGACTGTCAAGACTTCACCGGTACCTCCCAGCCATTGCTAGGGGTACTCTTCTTCCCGCTTAGCCCCCTGAGCCGCAAAAGGGCCACACACACTATCCAGAGGTTTCTTCTAGCTCCCATCTCGCCTCTTTTGTTCCTTTGCGCGACATTCCCTTCAGGACGCACTATGTGCTCCAAGGGTTCCACTCGCCTGTTAACTGATTTGGTAGACATCAATAACCCCTCGAGTCAAAACTCTGCGAGGTGAACTTGTGGGAGACTAAGGGATTCTAAGGAATAAGTCCCCTAGCTTATTGTGTGCCCCTTAGAATTATCATGAGCGACTGTTGCAGTCTACCCTCGCGGCATCATGGGTCCTCTCGAACTAGGTAATCGTTAACCTATAGTTTGAGCCACGATGGGAGTGATAGTAGGTTGTGGCAGGGCTGCAGTCCACACCTCTCCCTCAACCTCTCTGGTATTCATGCATGACCCCTTTACTCCATATGTGAGTCTAGTCGGCAAGCTATTGTGAGCCTGCATCATCAACAAATCATGTCAGAACATATCCATATCATATCATCCAGTCATAGGCACTAATATCACAGTAAAGCAATCAAACCCCAATGGCACACTCCCTAACTCGATCCGTAGTCCAAGGGGTTCCATCGATGCCTCGGCATCCTCTACGTCCGTAATCCTACACACTCAGTAAAACTGAATCAATAGCACCTGTCTATGTCAAAGAGGTAAAACAACATGTCATCAACCCATAACACCTCATAATCAAAATCAAAAGTTTTAACAGTATAATAATCCGGATCACTTGGGAGCAAGTGTCCTCAAATAATAAGTTTGTTTAGTGCGCCAGAGAAGGATGTTACATACACCCCTCTTGGTCTAAACTTCATCCCAAAGTTTCACAATATAAATACCAAAATAAAGTGTATCATAGTATCATATGTCTATCTATCAAACAAAAATGGAAACTGCTGGCACATATCATATGCGTCCTTCCGGGTCATCAAGGGTGGACTATAATTGTCCCATTGGACCATGACCTACTCTATTGTTCGATGTCGTAGCTATCGAATGTGATGATCCAAGATGCGGATCGGCTCAGCTGTGATCACCCCTACATCCTACACACGCCAGGTGCTCAAATTAAAACATGTGTAGGATCACTAATATAAAGTCTCAATAGAGACATGAAAGACATCGTGCATACGCCTCGGAAATCTGTAAGGCTAATCAAAAGGTCATGGGCCTACTTTTCCACAATATCATAGGAGATACTACAGCCGCTTTTCCGAACTTGATCAAACTCTTATACGGTTTCCGCCACAAAAATACTCGATCGCGATAACGTAACTACGGTCGACAGGACGTGCATCAGCATAACTTTTTTGATGATCCCACACTTCCTTAATCCTTTGTCTTTTGGTTGCATCTTCTCTTCCACTTCTTGGATCGCTTCTAGTCCCACCAGGACCCTATCCTCAATTCGATCCCAACTTAAAGGCGTCTGACACGGTCGCCCATAAAGAAATTCGAAAGGCGCCATCTTAATGGTGCTCTGGCAATTGTTGTTGTAAGAGAACTCTACTAGTGGCAAGAATTCTTCCCAACGCTTTTGTTGGTCCATCACGTACATGCGCAACATGTCCTCCAAGGTTTGGTTCATTCGTTCGGTCTACCCATCAGTTTCCAGGTGATAGGTAGTACTAAAGTTAAGTTGGGTTCCCAAGGCCTCCTGGAAACGCGTCCAAAATCGNCAGGTGCCTGATACATCGTACGCACAAGAATAAAGTGAGCACTCTTCATCATAGTGTCTACTACTATGAAAATCGAGTCATGTCTCCTTGCTGTCAGTGGCAATGCAACAATAAAATCCATCGAAATAAACTCCCATTTCGATTCCGGAATCACGTGCGGTTGTAGTAATCTTGTTGGGTGTCTATGTTCAGCCTTTACCTACTGACATTCTAGACATTTGACCACATCATTGACTATGTCTGCCTTCACTCCCTTCCAGAAGAATAAGGGTTTAAGGTCTGCCCTCATATTCATGGCTCCCAAGTGAGCCATGTAAACTTCTTTATGAACCTTGCTCAGGATCAACATCCTCAACTCGTCGTTCGGCAGTACGTAGATCTAATTTTAAACTTCAACAATCTGTCGCTATGAAACGAAAATCCTTCAAATCGTGGTACCATCATTATGTTTTGCTCGATAAAACCCTCGACCTCTTTGTACCAGTCATCATTATGTTGTAAAGTTATAATCTTTTCACGCAGATTCGTCTGAAGAGGAAGCACCGAAAATATGCATGGTC
This sequence comes from Picea sitchensis, assembly GCA_010110895.2. NCBI lineage: Eukaryota > Viridiplantae > Streptophyta > Pinopsida > Pinales > Pinaceae > Picea > Picea sitchensis. The sequence goes on from SNQJ01S0013108.1 coordinate 143,409, forward strand.
TCCGACTCAATGCATTCGCCACTCGGTTCACTATTCTTTTTATGTAAGTAATCTCAAGTCATACTCGCTAAGCAATTTCGACCAATGTCGTTGTCGCGCGTTCAGGTCGCTTGCGTAAATATGTGTTGTAGTCCACAGTGGTCAGTCTTTAGATCAAATTTCCGTCCAAGAAGGTAGTGTCTCCAAACCTTCAGGGCATATACAATGGCTAACAACTCCCAATCGTGTGTCGCATAGTTCTCCTCATGCCTTCTCAGTTTCCTCGAAATGTAAGCGATCGCTCGTCCATCTTGCATCAAGACTCTGCCTAAGCCTTCCTTGGATGCGTCAGTGCATACCAATAAGTCTGTGTCTATATCAGGGACCTTTAGTATCAGTGTTGTTGTCAACAAATCCTTGAGCCTCCGAAATGCTTCCGCGCATTTCTCGGTCCAAACAAACTTCTTGTTTTTCTTCTGCAATTCCGTGATCGGATTTGTTATCTTCGAAAATCCCTCATTGAACTGTCAATAGTATCCTTCTAAACCCATGAAGCTACACACTTCCGGGACATTCGTCAGCGCAGGCCATTCCATGATAGCCTCGACCTTAGTTGGATCCACGGCAACGCCTTCGCTGGAGATGACATGACCTAAGTAGTGAATCTTCGATTAATAAAAAGAGCATTTGGACAACCTCCCCTACAATTTGTGATCTCTCAGACACTGTAGTACCAAGCACAAGTGCTCGTCATGCTCCTCCGTCATCCGAGAGTAAATCAAAATGTCATCAATGAATACCCCTGGGGCGTTTGTGAGTCCAAACGATAAAACAGTAAAATCGTAATGTCCCAACCTCATATTAAATGCGGTCTTAGGGGCATCATCCTCCTTTATCCGTAGCTGGTGATACCCTGATCGCAAGTCGATCTTCGAGAACATCGTTGTGCCCTTCATTTGATCGAACAAATCATCAATTCTCGGCAACGAATATTGATTCTTGATCGTGGCCTTGTTCAATTGACGGTAGTCAATGCAGAGCTTCCACAATACATCCTTCTTTTGTATGAAAATAACAAGTGCACCCCATGGTGACACACTAGGACGTATCAATCCCAGGTCCAACAACTCCTTCAGTTGCATTTTCAACTCTTGCAACTCCGAGGCCGACATCCGATAAGGTGTTCTTGCGATCGGTTCAATCCCCAGTTTTAGGGTTAGTAAACTCCAATTCTCTCTATGGCGACATCCCAGGTAACTCCTCTGGAATTACATCCACAAACCCTCTCACCACCGGAAGGTGTTCTAAACCTTTCATTAATCCCTTCTCATTTAACACAAGGATCGCATAAACCTTGCACCCCTTGAGCATGCTCTTTCGTAGCTGTAAGGAAGAGATGAACCTTATGGAAACTCCCTAGTTTCATCCTACAACCACAGGTATCTGTCCTTGGTCATCGACCCAACTTAATTATTTTGTCTTACAGTTGGGTATCGCCTCATGCGATTACTACCAGTCCATACCATTTACGACATCACCAGATCCTAAGATCATGATGTACAGGTTGGCCCTTGTGACAAACTCTCCCAGGTTAAGGATACAACCGATAACCCTTCCTCCAACCTTTTTTTTGGCTCTCAAGGCCATCTCTACGAAGCTAAACTCATCCTGTTTGACTGCCTTTACCTTAATCCTTTTTAGCGTTGCACCAGAAATGAAACTCTTAGTAGCACCGGGATCTGTCAAAATGCTAAGGGTTTGGTCAGCAACAGTACCTGTCATCTCAAACACAGTCGATTGATGCTCTACCTAGCGGTTATTCACCGCTACATGAATCCGATGGGCCTTGCCCATATCTCCCACGGTAGTGGGTCCAGCTAATTTGGATGCTCTGGTCCTCTCCACAAGGAAGTTGCGCTGGTATTGTGGCTCCCCACACATCCAACACCCCTTCTTCAGCCCAGTACTCCTAGTACCTAAAGTCGAAGATGAATTATAACAATAAGGTCAAAATTGAACTTCTTGACCTTACATTTCTGGGTAACTTGGTGTGGAGCATATAAAGCAGTTCCAAAATGGGCCTCGTACTCGGGCACCATGTGGCTACCTCGTCGCAAGGTGTCAAACCCGTTGAGTTGATGCTCAACCAATTCCTTAGAAACATACCTCTCTTGGAACCATCCCTCGAACAATTCCCATGAAATGTCACCAACGGCGAGGTTCAAAAGGGTCAGGAGTGTCTTCCTCCATAAAAGAGCGCTCCCCTTCAGTCGAAAGACCACCATGTGGACCTTCAAGATGGAGGTCGTAAATGCGAAGTGTGAAGCATACGCCTTGCTCTACAACTATGATTCCACAACACCACCGTCTGTGACACTCATGGATGCTATAACTCATCACTCTCGAGATCTCGGAGGATGCTAACAAAGCTATCTATTGCGCATTGTGGACCCTCAAGGGCGCCCTCTAAATGTGATCTCTACGAGGACACATTAAGGTTTTTACTTAATGCAAGGGTTAATACTCATAGGTTTACTGTAGTGGAAATCCTAGCGATCCATAATCGCAGGGTTGAACCCACTTTGATACCATATGTGACAACCCCATTGTTATGTCTACACGTGAAACAACAATGCAAATTTTTTTTTTTTTTTAAACAGGACGATAACGACGATTATAGCTAGACAACCAAGCTGACGGAAGGCACTACGCTCGCAGAACAGGCAACAACAACTAATACACCACAGATTGGCACAAGGGCAACTGGACGAAACATGCGTAGGACAACAAGGAGGAACACTACCCGCCCAACACAACAAGACCATGTCTATAGGTTAAGGGGTAACATCCCCGTCCCAACACGACGGCCTTGACGACCAGTTAACTTTAATACCTTGGTGGAACACAACCCAACAAATGAATTCATTCAATCAAAGTGCCAAACGACTACAACAAACAATGCCAACAACTACAATGAGTAGCTCCCATGATGGTTAGCACAGGCTTCGGCCAAGTTATCAGTCGCCCTTATCCAATAGGGTGCAAAATGATGTCCTCATCAGGGATCATGTCGTTCCCTGGCGATGGTCATGGAAAAATCCCTGGCATAGCATAACCTATCTAGATAAGGGTCTCAAAATAAAACCAACGCGCTAAGGGCCGAATAACTGAGAGGAAGACTACGCCTATGCCCCCAAGCAACAGGTAGGCAAGATGGAAAAAGGTGACGCTCAATAAATGCGCAATCCATACTGAAAGGTCAACATCTATGGGTTAAATTGGCGTTAATTACAGATCAAATAACTAATATAAATTTCCACCAGTCAATGAATTACCAATCAAACTTGACATGAATTACGACTCAAACTAAGCAAGCCTAAGTTTCGGTTAGGTGATATCTATAAATCCACTAACATCAACTACGTATCTAATTTATCCAGTCTAAGGTTTGCAATCTAGTCGTTAATCTCCTTACAAATTTTAATATTAATACCACCTAAATGGACAATTCTAACTTATCCACATCTCCGTCCAATTTGTTATTACTTGAATAATCAACTTAACAATCTTAAGGTATTTTTCACTCGCTAAAAGGAATAAGGTAATTCCTATGTTTATGTGCAATTGTAGCCTCTCCTCTTCTTCATATGAACCAACCCTTTTTAAGAAAAATACTTCCAATTTATCCAACATTGAAACATAAAGGTCATTTGTAAAGGGTAGATCCACACTAAGAAACTAGGCACTGAATTCACCACCTCAACACCATTTTGTATTATCAGGAGGAAGATGAGGTAGTTTCATTTTAGAACAATAGGAACCCATGTAGAATATAAGGGGACACATCCCAAAACTGCATCTTAAATGTAGAAAACACGAGAAGGATTCCATCATCCCTTAAGGACATTCTCCAAGTTTTCCAACACTATGTAGGTGTAGTTGGTTCCTACTTTTATCCTTCGATTTAAATGTATGTCCATCCTCTGTCGTTTCTTCCTAACCTTGGGCAGTTTCAATTTATTTTTCTTTATATTAATAGTTAGCATTTAAGGACTAGCTAGAAAACCATTAAAACCTTTGGGCATATCCATAAGCTAATGATATGTTTGAATTTATTTTAAAGTAGGGTCCCCCTTTTTACCACTCTACCATAACTTCCCTCACAATATTTTGGGCAATCATTTTATTTCTATAGGAGGCTCTTAGCACAATAATATTAATATTGTATATATGACCCAACATAATTCATTCATCTGGTTTTATAGGTAGAAGTCGATGCCCACAGGATTAAACTAGTCAAGGGGTGGCTAAGGGACCACAACATAGTGTTGTAACACATTCAGTTGAAGCTAAAAAAAACTAAAGAACACTTGTTTACCCACATAACTCCATTTAATCCTAAAAAATCGTTAGTATATGGTTTAGATAGCATCAGTCTACGCTACATTGAATCATATTTAACATATTATATTCCGATGCATCATTATCAATTAAAATATAAGAGTTCTAGATATTCTATGATTTTGTTTGACACAGTTATATCAATATTACAAAAATCAAATTTTAAGAGTTCTGGAGTTTATACAATTTTGTTTTGACAGAGTGGTGGCATTATTACCAAAATTGAAATACGAGAGTTCTGGAAATTAAATGGTAACTGCCAAAATTGAAAATAGTCCCTACGAAGGAAGGCGGGAGACTTCAAGCAATGAAAACGTCGATTACAAGCACAGATTTTGTGTTGACTAGCAGTCGTTTACACAGGCATTCATTTACACAGGTAAATGGACAATCGTGGGCGTCCACAACATTACACCAGTCATGTTCAGTCATTTGCAAACATTGTCCAATGAATATTCGTCATCAACCAGGCCAATGTCCATCCATGAATAAATTTGTTGGCCAATATATATAAGCTCCCTGATATTAAAGTAAAAAATGCAATCCTTCAAGAAATTTGGCTAACGTTGACATCATAATTTCACTGCCATTTAACAATAAACACAATGTCATCTTAAGGAATATAATTCACTCTTAATGTCTTTTACAATCGCCCAGACATTACAAACACCCTGTCCCTTAAACGCTAGTGTCATCATAACAGAAAGCAGGGTTTTAACATAAAATTGATGCCAGAAGAAGGACAAATTGGAGTCTGTAAATATATAAACAAGGGCCAAATCGCAAGGAAAAAAAATCTTGGGTTTAGGTATTTTGAATCGCCAAGGATTGACCGGGTAAGAAGTAAATGATGGGCACAGATAAACCTTAATAACTTACCAATTAAATTGTTTCTTATCAGCTGCGAATACCATTGTTTTGCCTCTCATCCGTACTAACACGGCAAGTGATTCACGTTCTCTCCAATAGAAAACAGTCAGAGATCAATAAGACTCCAAGGCCAAATTCACCTTCTCAACAGTTTAAATTGCAATGTAAAACACTCACCAGGTAGCTAGAATCACAGGCCCCCACTTCTCTTTGAAAACAAGTTAAACAACAATGAAAACAATCGCTGGCAGGTGTAAAACGCAGGCCCAATTTCACTTTTCAAAACTTGTTAACAGTAATTAAAACAAATCGTTGGGGTAATATTTTTTTTTACATCTATTACATAATTACAATCGTTGAAGTAATAGAAACAGGTAAATCCCACAAGACACAACGAAGATTGGAGTCAGTACTTTTTACATCTCTGGATTCCAATATAAAATGCTGACAACAGTAAGAGAATGCCAGGGCCGTAAGGATATCACATCGAAAGGATCACATGGACTCTATCGGTCAAGGCACAAAAAAATAATCATCAAGGAAGTGATATTATCCATACACAGAAGTCGTACTGGAAGGCGCAAGTCAAACAATCAGGCAAGGACTACAACAAATGTAGACAGCGGATAGGTTCGTCATTCGCTCATCATCCTCGCACAAGAAATCAGGGCATTGAGATCCAAAGGTCTTTTAACGCTAAGGTGACGACTGTATATCAGGATCCTGGTCGACTACTCAGGCGAGGACTGAGGAGCTAAGGAAGAAGGGAAACAACCATTAAGGACACAATCTGTCGCAGCCAGGTGGTCAAGACATGCAGGAAAACAAGGCCATAGGAGACAATAACCAAAGAGCTAGGCTAAGAAAAATTTCAGCTATCAGTCTAAACATCTAATCTACTTACATAATCAACAAGCAGATCCAATCATAAAACCTACAACAATCTACCATTAAACGAAGAAGCGTATTGTTGCTTGTTCGCCCGCTTTGAGTGACGACCGCACTCTCCATGCAACTCTCGCTCGCCGACCATCGAGACTTCACCGGTACCTCCCAA